>VXAY01000695.1:1255562-1295331 GCA_013399855.1 Oxyruncus cristatus | reverse complement strand
TTTTTTTTTTGGTGGTGGTGGTTTCTTTTGGTTTGTTTGTTTTTGTTTGATTTTTTTTTTTAATCTACATGTACTAAATCCACTGCTTTATGTTATTTGAAATATCAGTGCTTAAAATAGTGCAGGCATTAGATTAGGCTGATACCTTTGATAAAATCATGTGGGTAATTTACTCACTTTCCTTTGTCTCTGTGTCCTTAATTATTCTTTCTTTCAAGAACTGTTATAACACCTTAGAAAGCATTTAAGTCAAATTTAGAGTCCCATAATTGCAGCGATCACCTTTATTTTACCTTTTTTGTGTTACCCATTATGTTTGTCATTCTTCAGGCAGGACATTACCCCTTGAATTTACAGATTCATTAAAAAATCCCTCCTACTGAACTTCTATTAGTTATGCAGAACTATTACCACCCCATCCTCTAGTGCCTCAGATTAGATTATGCTTGAGCGTTGCTCACATTTGCCTTTTAAGAAAGTGTTCCCTGAACTGTAGGTCCAGCACTGCACTTAGGGCAGAGGAAAGCTAAGGAGGATGACACATTACCAAGGAGGGTGACAGTGTCTCTGTCAACAGCAACTTCACCAGCAGTCTTGCCATGCTGGTGAGCGTGGGTTAAACTAAGAACAAGGGAGGGAAATGATAAACAGCCAAGTGAAGAAGTGATGGATTTCATTGGAAAGTAAAGGGCAAACAGTGATGTGGATGAATGAAACTTTGTAAATCCGCAAAGTGTGTCTGAATGAGGCCTGTTGCAAGCAAATGAACATTAAACTGCAGAGAGGAGAGTGTGATGGAGAAGGTTCAAACGTCTGAAATCAGCATGATTGGGTACTGAAGCACATCCATTTGTGTAGAGGAGTACCTGGGGGTCCAGGTGGACACCAAGGTGTCCATGTTGCATTTGGGAAAGAAAGTTAGTAACCTTCTGGGCTGTGTTAGGCAATATTGTATCAGAGTGTTGCTGGCAGTTCAAGGGGGATGATCCTTCTCCTCTGCCCAGCCCTGGTGAGTCACATCTGGAGAAAGGTCAGCCAAGGAGCTAAAGAATATTAAAGGATTGACTGTGTCATCTGACATACAGGTAGAGGTTGAGAAAGTTGGGACTATTCAACCTAGAGAAAAATGCCTCAGGAGGATCTTTCAATGTATATAAACACCTAATGGAGGGAGTAGCAAAGAGAGTCAGGCTCTTCTCAGTGATGTCCAGTGACAGGACAAGAATTAATGGGCACACAGTGAAACACAGGAAACTCCTGTTATATATAAGAAAAACACATCTTTACTGTGAGAGTGGTGAAAAACTGGAAAAAAAAAAAAATCTTAGAGAGATTATGAATCTTCCACTTCTGGAGATATTCAAAACCCAACTACATCCAGCCCTGAGCAACCTGGTCTGCCTGCCCCTACTTTGTGCACTGGGCTGGATTAGGTCATCTTCAGAGGTCTCTTCAACCTACACTGCTCAATAAAATTCTATGATCTTTTATCAAATTGACTCACATGCAAAAATTCTGACAAGCATTTTTGTGCCTCAAAAGGCACAAAAGCCCTCCTAAACAATCAGGGTTATGATAAAATGTCACATAAATGACAGGACTATTTTGTAAATCACTGTAGAAATAGCCATAAATTTGCAGATGTCAATTGTAATTGTTAATTTGCAAAGCAAGTACAATTAAAACAAGATTTTAGTTTGTTCAGAAAACACTGTAAATAGCAGATGGTATTATAAATGGTATTTGAAAAGCCATCCACAGTTGTAAACAAAAATTATTAGAATCTAAAACTACTGGATTTTCTTCTAACCTTTTCCTTATTTTAGTTTATTTTAATATAATTTAATTTAATTTTAATTTAATTTAATTTAATTTATTTTATTTCTATTCATGTTTAAACATAAGGCTTCAGTGGGAAAATGAGATCCCTATAATTTAAGACACATAGAAACATGGCTTCTGATCTTTTCTGAGATGAATCTAAGCTTGTGTGACATGGTTGTTATGTGTAGTGTGTGTCACATGCGTGGTGCAAAGCTGTAAGAAGAATCTCAGTCCTGCTCCAAATGCTTCAGATCCCTTTCAGTAAACGTCCAGGGCTCTGACTGTTTGAATTAACTTTGAATTAACAGCTGAGTGGTCTTCAGTTGGTGAGGTAGAAATCTCCAGACCGTAGTCAAGGCAATGAAGTTATTTGTACGGGTTTTAAAAAAAATCCACTCCCTGAACCTCTGTAAGGCTGTACCAAGCACTGCCTTTAACCTGTAAGATAAGCTAAATCAGATAAGAATTTCTTTGTCTTCACACCCATGACCTCTCTGTCCTGTCCATCTTTGAATTTAAAATCCAGTTTTGAGCAGCTGCGAAAGACTTTTGTGAGCAAGTCTTGCCTAGCTTTCATTTCAGAAGAGTAAGTCTCAAAACCCCTGAGAATGACAGCTGAGTTGCCCTTAAACCTAGAGTCCTGTGAAGCTCACAGACACTTCTGTTTACTACAGTCTGCTTAATGGTACTAAGCATGATACACCTCATGCCTAAGTCATAGAATCACAAAATGGTTTGGGTTGGAAGGGACCTCAAAGATAATTTATCTCCAACCTCAGTGCCACAGTCAAGGACACCTCCCACTAGAGCAGGTTGCTCGAAGTGCCATCTGGCCTTGCCCTGAACACTTCCAGGGATGGGAACATCAGGATCAAAAAGAACTCGTCTTCCAGTTGAGGGACTGTGGTGTGGTGTGCATGCTCAGGGTGTGCTGACCAGAGAGTGTATAGTAGACAACTGCAAGAGGAGCTCTGCCTTTGCACGGTGGCCCTGTCTTAGGGGTACTTATGCTTGTGTGCAGACTTGTAGACTTGAGGCTCTTCTGAATTTGCTGGTACTTGAAGTCTTGCCTTGCAGCAACTTATCATGCCCATTGAGCTATACAGACATTCAAGGGAAACAATTCATTTGGATAAATGAAAGAAAGTGTCACTGCAAGTAACATGAATGTTCATAACTGTGATTTTCTTGCTTCTTCCCGTCAGAAAGCTAACCTTGTAAATTATGTTTTAAAGCAGCTAACCTTCTGCAGGTAAATATATTTCTTTACATTTAGAAGCAAATGGACAGTGATTACAAACCTGTTGGAATGATTTTAGATATATGAACTGAGCACTTCATAAGGAAGGTTAAAGATATGAGCTCTGATATCCTTGCCAAATCCTACTAAGAGTAATTAAATATTGTGTGTATTACCTGCCTAGTCTATCAATAATGTCTATTGAATAAATGATATGGGGATTGTACAAAACTTTAGGGATTCTTTACAGATAAAATCTCTTTATATAAGATCATATTAATGTTAGAAGTCTGTGTTCTGCTCCTTGATGTGTATGTGTAATTTTTATTGGTGAGGGGAATAATGTACTTACATTTAGTAGAGAAGAGATCCTTGTTGCCTCCATCGTAACATAAATAACTGACATATTAAGGTTTCTTTCTGGACAGCTCTGGCTTGCAGCACTTTCAGTAGATAAAAATACAGAGTCATACCAAGGGAATATCAAAGAAAGTACATCTTATCACTCTGAAACACAAGGAACTCACGTATAGTTGAAGAAATAATGAATTCCTAGAAGTATCTCATTAATAACACTTTCTGAAAATCCTTCTTAAAAGAGTCATATCCGTAGTTTTAAAGTACTACAGATTAAAAAGAACCAGGGTTAGAGCCAAAAGAAAAGGTGCAGAGCCTTTAGGCTTCAGAAAGGGGAAAGAGAAATCACTAAAATTAAAACAGATTCAAAAGTACTTTCTAGATAAATGTTTAACATTTTTGAAAGAAGCATCTTTGTAACTAGGAAGGCAGTTTTCCATATGCAAAAACATTACAAAAATTTAATATTAAATAAGCTCTTCAGGTCTATATCATTCTTGACCCCCCAGTCTTGTTCTAATTCACACTGGTTGCATTTAGGGAATATCCTACCCAGGTATCCGTACCTTGCTAGAAAAGCCACAACAAAACACAATTCTACCATCTCTGTGGATCTACAAAAAGCTTCTGGACTTTAAAGAAATTTCAATCTCTTTGGGCATATGTGTGAAGTGATACATCCCAGTGGTTCAACAATTGTTGTGAACAGTAGAAAGCCAGCTAAAATAACTATGTTGTGTAACTCTGCCTATAGACTTTAGTGCAACAATGAGTATGTATGTTCAGAATGTGGCTGGCAGTAAAATCTGCAAGAGTGATATTATGAGTTGTTTCTTGTCTTTTTCTGGTGGCTATGGAAAGTTCCTTAAACTTTTCCTGATAAACAGTCTTCTTCACTTTTACATCACTGAACAAATATCGGTTTAGTACAATCCGGGAATACAGAGCTAGGTTAGTTTAATATTTACTAGATCAGCAGAGAAGAGAGTGAGTTTTCTGACTTGATGTATGACATGTCTGGAAGAGTAAGGTTTCTGGTTTCCACCTGGTTTTGCCCGTCATGTTGAGATCTCATTTTGACAAGCTAGAGCGGCCTCAGAAGAGAAGTATGATAGCAAAAAACACCACGGACATGGCGGTTAGGAGAGTGAACTTTCCTATGGAATTCATAGCAAAAGGCATAAACAAGCATTAGCTCCTCAAGTTTGGTCCCAAGGCAGTGTCACCACTCTGTAGTGTTTCTGTCCGAAAAAAAAACAAAACCAAAAACAAAACCAAAACCACCTCTTTTCTAGAGAAGTCCCTTTCCAAGTATTGGAATAGGCTATATGATTCCCAACAGTTGTGTTTCATGTTTGATTTGCAATGACTGAAGTGCTAATTCAGGATACAGACCAGCAAGTATGTAAATGTCTCCAAGTGTCAGCCAAGATTGACAGGAGCTTTGCATTTCCTACAGGTGACATAAGTAAAACTGCATTCTAGGGAAATGCTAAAATATAATACTCAAAGGAGAGTAGAAACCAGCTGAAATCCCTATTGAGTATTTTGATATCTTGTTCTGTCTCCTTTAACTTAAATCCTGTTTAACTAGCAGCATCTGCCACTGACATTTCCACAAGGATGGTACAGATGGAGCAGTGACTCAGATCACTGGCTCTGCAGAGGTATGAATAGTTGAAACTGTTGCTGATGAAGATTTTCAATAGGACTCTAGGAAAGGCTCATGTGTGTGATTGAGGCTTGCAATATGTGGAATTTAGACTGTCCATTTGTATTGTTTTCATGAAAGAAATTGTATTTATCTGCCTACACATACAGTTCTAAAAGTTAGCAAATTCTTAGTCATGAGATGCTTTTGTAATTGCAACTTTCTCTGCTCTCATTGGTTAAGAATTAGTTAATTCCAAAAGCAAAAAATTACACGAAACAAAAAAAATTATTATTTTTATTGTCAGCATTTTAATTTGGAACAAAAATGATTTCATTTCTTGGTGTTCTTGCATCCTGGAAATGGGTAGGGTGGGGAGAAGCAAAACAGGGTAAATCTGTTAGATGAACTTCCTTGTCATTTGAGCCACATCACTGCTTATCATCCTTCATTTTCCCTAGGGAAACAGAGAGTAAACAAGAAGATAGCTGCACTGAGCTTTTGTGATAAGGGTTTCTGTTGGAAAATATAATCTGTTTTGTGATTCCTTGGTTGAAAGGTAGTTTGAGATTGTTCATTCCTTTACTATAAGAGGTATGGCTTTTCTTGTTTCCTTTAACATTTTATGTGTATGGATTTCTTGAGAAAGGTGCTAAGTTAGTAGTTGTAATGATATACAGTTTCAACTCATTACAGGACCTGACACAGAACCCAATTCTTTATAGACTTGGATGACCTATATAGTAGAAAATAAGGTTACTTCAAATGGACTCTGCCTTTGCCTGTGACAGAACACAGTTTAATAAATGTTATTTACATGCTCAGCAATAATACCTTACCCTGTTCAGACACCAAATAAACAACCATTTAACAATCTTCCTTTAGAAAATAATCCTTTCTCTACGGAGTTTACTAGAATATATCTCAGCTCAGAAAAGAATGTTGCTAGGGAATGGTTCAAATTCATGCCTCTCCTTGAATTTTGACAGGGCTGATGAAAGTCCAATTAATTGTTAGTTGTGCTGGATTTTGTTTCCAAACAAGAGAGGCAGATCTCATTTTTTATACTTGCATTGCACTCACTACATGAAATTAAATAGCTAATGTTGGGGCAAACTGAAGTTAATTAGTTAACAAGAGTTAGAGGTTTTCTAACAGCGGCAGAAGTTATTGAACGGGATACATCTTTCATATTTGGAAGGAAGAAAGATGGTTAGTTTTGCTTAGGCTGTGACTCCCACCTATGGGTTTTCATGGGCAGCAGCCTTTATTTATTCCTCTACACATGGAATTTTTGTTTAAGATTAAATAACTTCCTGGAAACAATGGTGGGCATGTGAGACTCCTGGAAGCACTGGCAGTTTGTAAGCACTTTATGACTGGGTTTGTTCCAGCTCCAGTGTTAGTATATAACTTAAACTACCCTTACCATAATCCATATCGTACCATTTTGCTGCTTCTCCCTGAGAAGAAATCCATCAATCGCAAAATCTTGAGTTGGTTTTAAATTTATTAACAAGAAAGAAAAAAAATGAAACAAGAAAAAAATAAACAGACACTGCAATGTGTAATCTTTGACCAAGATTTGGAATACAGCCCTTGAAAAACCATGCAAATATTCCAGAAAAGTTGCTCTACAAACATGACATTGTAAATACTGTTAGTCATTGCCCAGAGAAGTTGTGGATGCCCCACCCCTGGAAATGTTCAAGGTCGAGTTGGACAGGGCTTTGAGCAACCTGATCTAGTGGTTGGCAATTCCTTCCCACGGCAGGAGGGTTGGAACTAGATGATCTTTAAGATCCCTTCCAACCCAAGCCTCTCTATGATTCTAAGCATATCAGCTGCAGAAATATGTGTCACTGAGTGTGTTGATCAGTACTGTTTCAATTTATTACATCTTGATCACAAGAAATTGTAATTTGGTAATGGAAAATGGGAAACATAACCACCATTCTCAAGATTCAGATCAAAAAATATTTGTTTGTCTTACCAGATGACTTTTTAAGGAGCTCAGCACAAGATTCAGGGAAGCAGATGCGAGAATGAATATCATCAACATTTTCAGCATGGACATGTTAAGTTAACCTGGACATCAGTCAATCTTACAAGCCCCGAGAACACAGATTGTCTACCATCTTTACTAAATTTCTTCTAGATTCTTTTTTTGGCCACCAGGTGTCACCACAAGTGCACGGACACCCTAGAGATCCCTGAGAGGTCTCCTGAGGAGCAATCTGTGCAGGAGCGCTGTTTCATGGTAGTTCTCACGTTCCTGAAAATATTCTCTATTTTTTTTCTTCCACTGTAGAAACGAAAACAAAACAAAACAAAACAAATAAATAAAAAAAAGATATTGCTTACCCATCACAATAACCCTTTGACATGTATAGTATTCAGCAGTTTTGCATACTTCAGATATTCTAGAATCACCTATTCTACATGCCCTAACATCTCCACCCATCCTCTTCTGTGCCCTACACTAGGTCATAGATCTAGAGTATGTCCCTTCAGCCTCTAAGCTGAATATGTGAAGACTATGAGGAATAAGGCAGAAAGGAGGGATCATTGTCAAATGATGTGGAAAATACAGCTGAAAGACTTCTGATCACTCATAACTATCCTGCTTTTTAAGTCACTGTCTGTATACCCTTTCTAACTGTTGATAACACCCAGCAGTTATTTCTACAAATGTCCTTTATGAGAAGTGGATCGTTGGTCCTTGATGAAAACAGCAATCCAGGATTGCCCTGCTAAAGGTAGTATCATGAATTGGACTTCAGTTGGTCTTTCTTAATAAATTAGCAGAATTTCTTTTGTCTTCCCTTCAAACATTTGGGCTGCAGATATTTTTGATCAGAATTTCCTTATTGCAGCTTCAGTGCCCTGATGAAAAAGAGGTGTCTGTCTTGTTTTTAACACATTTCTTGCATCACATGTTTTCTTATTTCAGCCTTACAAATGAGGTCACTGTAGCTTTGACTTCATTTAGATAGGAAGGAACCTCATTTTAAAATATTTAGTACTGTTTAATGTTAAAATATGTTTTGATTAGGTGGTTTTTAATAGGAGTAGAGACTTAAACGAGTATGAAGACAAATACGACAATATAACATTTTCATAATTACCACTGAACCTTCTTCCTTTTAGTGAAGAGCAAGTTCTCCTCGGTGAGATGAGCTGTTCTTATAACCATTGAAATACAGAGAGCAATGATCTGGATATAAAGCTTTCTTTCAATAGTGCACCAATAGATCTTGCATGGTAGAGGAATGGGAGAACAGGCAGAAAGGACTTATCAACTATTTACTTCAAAGAGCTCTGCAAATTTCCTGGATGTAACTGGGAATAGAGCAACACGACTTGCATTGTCAGCTCAGGTTGGCCTCCAGTGTATTCTCCTGGCAGGTGTCATGACTGTTGGGGTGTTTTACCTGCTTGTCTCCCTGGTACACTATTTATCACTGTTTGTAGTCTCTGCACCTTAGTGGTTTGTAGTTTGTTTTTTTCTGCAGGGTATTTTGACTTGTTTTATAACTTCTCTTTGACTCTTTCGCTTTGTTTCCTCTGGCAGTTTAAGAGGTGAAACCCTGAAGCTGCAAAGCTTTACATGACCTGCGGGGTGCCTTTTATTTTTTACATTTTGAGTACTACACAGAGACAATGATAGAATTTTAAGGCTTAAGGATCAAGATTTCTGGAAATTATTGGCTTTTATTTTTATTTATTTGTCAGGATTCTTTGAAACTCTGAAGTATTGAATGTCTCCTTTCTCAAGTCAACATTACTCAAGCTCTCCAGCAAACTGTGGTATTCTTACAATTTCAAGTCCTGAAGTATTCGTATGTTTCCATTTCATTGATACAGCCCCTACATCAACTTCTGTGTAAATCTGCCAGAAAATTGATGCCTGCCTTCCTTCCTTCCCTTCTCCCTTCCTTCCTTCCTTCCTCCCTTCCTTCCTACCTTCTTCCCTTTTTTCCTTCCTTCCTTCCATAGACCTGTCACAAGAATGGCATTTTAGGCACCTATGATAAATGACTTGTCTTGCCCAAGGCCATTTAGTATCTTTTGGTATTAACATTGAGAGGTGTTTGTGTATGTCACCTGTTTGGTAAGTCACTTGTTGATCAATGCCTCATTTGGTGAAGCTGTTTGCTGCAGCACTGTTCTTTTATCAAGATACAGAGATATGACTCAGTTCTCCCACAACTTGCTCTCCCAGCAATTTTTCTCAGCCAAACTGCTCATGGATGGATTTTAGGCAACATTATTTCAATATGTTTACTTTCTTGCTTTCAGGCAGACCTTAATTCTCTCAGTGACAGGAAATGGACTTTTTTATTTTTTTTTGTTCAGCATCTGATGGTTGTAGTCAACATCTGTCAGTCTTTGACCCCACTCAACACAAGACCTGTTTTCCCTCCTTTAAAAATAAGAGATATAACAGTGTATCTCAAAAAAACACCGAACCCAACATTTTACTGGTACCCTATTACAACCACTGGGGAACTCACCTTTCAATTTGCTGAGTTAATTTAGCATCGAATATGTATGCATACATCTAGCTTTGCAACGCTGTAGTGAGACTTGTCTGTAATTTAAAGGATTCTGTTTGCAGTCATGGTCCACGTTTTCACTGTGGTTTACTGACTGAAGAACATATTTTTTTTCCTGAAGTTTTTACTGAAGTGCTTGGTGGTGGATTGAGCTGATTAATGCACATTATCATATCCAGCGCAGAAAGTAGTTGAAAAATTGAAGGATATTCCTTATATCACTTACTGACTTCTCATGGTTGCATAAGAAGAATATTACTGTCACATTTACAGTGTTGGAGCTGGAAGAATTTCTTGGATCAGAAAGTACAGCCTGGGTAAATAACATGTATCAGACAGCAACCTGTTCTATCATGTCCTTCCAGACCAGTTCCCACTGGACATGAACTTGGTCATGCAGGCAAAAAGGAAAGCAGAATACACACTCAGGACTGCAGGAGTAACTTAACTGAACCTTTTCCTTCTGTTTCCATGTAATGTATCTTTTTTGCACAATCTGGATTGGAGATGTTTTGCTACAGTAAGCAGTAATCATTGCAGTCCCTCCTTTCCTTCTACACAGACTTTGTTTGATAAGAGTTTCATCCCCTGTACTGGAAAACATGAATGGAAAACACAAATCTTTTTAAGGATCTTCAACAAATCTAATTTGTCTCTATACTGTTCTGCTGGATGTTTCGATTTTCACTCAACCAAACTCATTCTGCCAGCTGCTGAATTTGGCATGTGGAGATCTGACCCGCCTCCCCAGAAGATGCTTCTCTTCAAGACGCTGCCAAAGCTGGTGCTGCACTACAACCTACTGATTCTAGGATTTTCCTGGCAATGGCTCAGCCACTTATTTAAAATAGGATTTGATCCAGTGCCCACAGATGTCAGTTTAAAGAGCTCCCATTGATTTCAGTGGATCCATCTCTTCCTTTTTGGAATTACCTCTCCCTGAGAGTGGCACAAGCCTGTGAACAAAGGGTACCAAGCAGGACACCAGAGTCACTCAAGCTTTTCCCACACAGACGAAAAATGTCCTGTTATCATGAAGAAGCAGAACAACACAAGAATTCAAAAGTACATTTCTTTTCTGCCTTTCAGTTTTAAGCAACTGCAGCACTGCAAGTTCCTATTATTGTGCCATATTTTGTCATCTCAGTTTCCAACTGAATAAAGGGCTTCTGTGAATGCAAGTTACTCTCTTTTGAAGAATGACATCTAGAATATTTACATATTTTAATCCTGAC
Source organism: Oxyruncus cristatus (assembly GCA_013399855.1). NCBI lineage: Eukaryota > Metazoa > Chordata > Aves > Passeriformes > Cotingidae > Oxyruncus > Oxyruncus cristatus. Next base: position 1,284,465 of record VXAY01000695.1, on the reverse strand, counting down.
TCACAAAGAAATTATACGCAAATTATTCACATATAATAATTCATATTTACTTAAAGAATTATTGCCATTCTCAGGCAAAATGATAAAAAACAATATTTTGCTAAAACCCCTATTAAACTATCTTACATCCCCTTCCCATTGTCACTAATTACTTGTGCATGCATACAAAGAGAAGCTTTCTCCCTTTTTCTCTAATTGAAATTTTAGTATAGGCAAACAGAATGTGGGAAATTAAAAGTAATATATATGCACGTACAAAAGCACTGGAGATCAATGTCTTGCTGTACAGGAGCCACTCTTTCTTGCATGAATCATTCTATAGCATTGCCGCTCAAGTTTAGGAATTCTCTGTTGTGGTAGCAGCTATGAAGCACCATCTCTTTCTTAAATAAAACAGGGGATCAAGGTCACAAATGGGGAAATAAGAATCTAATTAAACTCAGCTGCACCTTTCTGACATTCTTTGCTCACGGTTCCAACTACAAAAGAAGTCCTCTGTTCAGCTTCAGCTGTATCACTTATGTGCAAGTTTCCCTTTCGCCCTAAATCCTTTTGAGGCTTGCAGTACTCACAGTATCCCCAGGCCTAATTGAAACTATGTTAAGATAAGGCTTCCTCACCCCAAGAGCAGTGGTCCCCAGCCATGGCTATCAGGTAGTGCCCTATCTAGAAGGTTCTAATTTCCTACGTCTTTATGTAGCACTGAACACAGAGAAAGTTAAACTTGAGCCTTTCTGTAGTGCATTAGGTGATTAACAGAACTGCTCACAGGGCAGTGATGATTAGGTTTCTACTGGGATTAAAGAACATTAAAGAACTATATTTCTTAGCTCACCTTTTAGACCCTGCATAATACAGTACTTAGTAAGACTCGTTTCCTCTTGATTACAAACTGACCTTTTTACAACTTCTATGTGTGAAGTGAGTGAGGGTTTAGTGGGACAATACCATATAAAAGACTGTGTCTGAAGGATTTAATTTTAACTTTTTAAATATCCCCAAAACCATCGTCTGTACTGTAAACAATACATACAGAATGAACTTTATCCATACTGTCAGATTCTTTCACACTCCAAACAAGGCATTAACACATAAATTGACTTCTGGTATTGGTCCATACCCATGTTAACTCCCTAGACATTTTTGAATACTGCTTGGGAGATTAGAAATTGACTTTGTCCAAAAACACATCATTGCTCAATTTGGCCCTGGTGGGAAACTAAACATCAGATCACACGGAACTGGACCCAAGACTCTGTAAGAGTATATAATATTTTGCCATGTAAAGATGAATATCATCAGTGGTTTCATTCTAATGTACTAGGATATAGGTGGTTGCATATGGATTGAGCAATTATTTTTGACAATAGAATGTTCCCTGAAAAACCTTTTCCACTGTATCATTTAGTGCTGAGTTATGGCCACTTCAGAAGTGCTAATTTAGAACCTCTGTGACTGACAAAGAACCACTACGAATAGCACTAACCACTCAGAAATTCATTCTGTTGTAGTAAATTCTGCACTTCTGCTGAATAGTGAGCAAAAACCACACATCAAAGTAACAAAGACAGCTTGGGCATGAATGGACCTGAGTGTACAAAATTCATGCAGCTAATCTTCATGATGAACCTAAGCACAGGACAGAGCAGGAAAAGGAGGTTTTGGTTTTAACTGGAAAAATGACTCCCAGTACATTCAGGCTCTTTTGGCAACCAGGAGAATAAGCACCACAGTGACAGAAATACTGTGTCTGCTGATATTTTATTGAGGTTAGAACAACAAACCGCCACCTTCTGTATGTGCTTGCCTCCTAGCAGCGGATTCCTGTTTTAATTTTAGTTTGCTTTATTACTTGCTGGTGAAAGCATCAGGCAATACTAAAATTGTTATTAAATGCAATCTGTCTCTTTAATAACAGTTTCAAAATTAAAATCATAAAGTTGATTCATAAACCACAGAAATATACACAGTAGTTGGAGTAGCCTTCTTTCTGGGGCATTGTTGAAATGTACCAGTTCAATGGAGTTTATAGAAATAGGTTGCAATTACTGTTGCTGATGGGAGCAGGGAGCTTGTAATAACCCAGATGCATGTATAATGTGTACAACATACATTTGAAAAAGGCTACCAGCACTAGAGGACACTGCTTCTTGTTCTGTGGGTTAAGAGGGGATAGCTTGCTTTTATTAGCCACTAGCCATTAAGGCAGCATTAGAAATGGCCAGGAGAGTCCTGAAATCAGGGCTGGCATCAGAGAGAACACCAGCTTCTCTTCCACTATCTTATATCCAGATGGATAATGGCTAAGCTGAAGTATACATAAAAGGGAATTTGCATATTAAATAAAAGACATATTTCAATAAATGACAAAACAATATAAGTCAGCCTAGAGATATCCAGAAGTATTCGATGTTATACCTTCATCTTGTATTGCATGTGTCAGGGTTGCCCTAAAGTTCCTCTAGGTTTATCTCTTTGCTGTTTTTTCCTGTGGTATATGCAGGAAAAGTGTCAGGCATCTGTGGAACAGACCATAAGGAAACAAACTTCTTGGGGATTCTTTGGTCTAGGTTCAGCCTGGGCTGTTTATCTTTAGCCCTGCTGGTTGAGAACCTGTCATGTGGGACAAACTTATTTTATAAACAACCCATCCTTTTTAATCTTGTTGAGGAAACATGATACCCATACCTCAGAGAAGCCAGCAGCGGGCCAAGTGTGAATAGTTCTCTACCATTCATAGCAAAGTTCAGGGTTCCTCAGTGTTTTCCAAAACTTCCACAGACTTCCACAGCCCCTGATTCACAGCTCTGTTAGTGGAAGTAGCTGACAGAGAGAGAAATGTTGGTGCCACTATGTCTCTGTTGATATTAGAAGACTGACAAACATGAAATAGGAGGGAAACTACCAAAATGCTTAGCTTTTCCCTGCATTCAAATGTGTATTTTCAAGCAGTTAATTTGAAAACCCATATGCTTAACTGATACAAATCACCCTTAGTTTCTCATTTCCACCCTCACTGCTATGTATTAGCCAGCTGTTTAGGGATACAACTATATATTTTAGAGACTGGGAAGAATCCTATTATTCTATTTTGCAGAAAGGAGAACAAAAGGAGCAAGGGGTTTGACCAACATCAAATAAATTACGTCTATACTAGCATATTAAATATGCCTTTTGATTCAAAAACTTCTTTCAGATTACCTCCTGGGAATGGTCCCTGACCTAATCTTGTTCCTGAAGTGTCTGGAAACTCTTTAGGAGGAAGTTAATTATGTCAGAGAAGAGTCTAAAAATTTAACGGTTAAACTGTTTGATTTTTCACAGTCATTTTCCAAACTGGCTGACGTGAGTCAGAAACATAAAAACAGTTTGTTTCAATTCATTTTGCAAATAATGAACGTATCTACATCATAATCTGAGCTTATGTTTACCCAGATCAGTAAATCTCTAGGAACTTCATAGTAAATTTGCCAGCACAGATACATATGAACATCTGGAGATACCTGATGTTTAGACTATAGCAAGATTTTCCGGGTCAGGCTACATCCTAAATCCTCCAGCAAATCCTTGGCACTTTTGTAGGCCTAATGTTGTCTAACTAGAGCCAGCATATGATCTGTGTCTGTGTTACAAGTCCAGAAACTTTATGGTCTTTCTGCCCACATCACTTGTAAGAAGGGCTTGGGTTTACTGCCAATCCAGTGGTTTTGCACATTTTAAGTATCTTCTTCACCAAATTTTAAAGTTTTCATTGCAGTTTTCCATTATTTCCATTTCTGGTTACTTCCCTGTTCAGGATGTTATCAAGAAAATATTGAAAACAGCAAAAAACAATGTATCCCTTGGCACATCATATAAGTGAACAGAGAGGATATGCAGACAAGTTGACTTTTGAAATGGGTTATTCAAATACAATCATAGAAAAGAATACAAAAGGCACAAACCAAAAAACTAACAAACAGATTTCTTAACACCTGAAAGCTCCAGACGGCTATAAATAGAATGTGAATGAAGATACCAACAGGAAACATGTCCCTTCTTCTTTCCGTCCCTCCACACCCTCCCCCCCTCCCCCCAACAGTATTTTGAGTCTCTGGACAGCTATATGCATCATTAAGAATATTATTTCCACAGTACCCTCTGTTGTGAAAGCAAGCAATGAAATTACTTAAGTTTAAATAGTATTCTAGTGCTAAGGACAGGTGAATACTGCAGGTGGTGGTGGCTGTCTCAAGGATCACAAAGATTTGTAACCATTGTTTCTTTTTTTTTCCTTTTTCTCCCCCTCTTTTTTTAGTCTTCCTTTTCCCCCGACCCCTGGAGAATGCAGCTGTATTTCCTGAGACACGCTTATCCAATTAAAAGGAAAAAAAAATCTCATTTTGTTCTTATTTGTCTTTGCTATTTCTTTTCTGTCTCTGTGGCTTTTATTCTACTCACATGGGATCATCTCTAAATATACACGGAGCCATTTTCAGGTTGTTTGAACCAATCCTATCATTTAGCCCTTTGTGCCTGTGTCTTTTGTACAATGTGTTCTGTGTTCACACTCTCATTACAGTCATTTCTCACAATTATGTTCTTTGCTTTGGTATCAGGAGATTGCAGACTTCTGCACTTGTAGTCTACATGAGATTTGTTGGTTTGTGTGTTGACATTTGCTTTATTTTTTTCTATTACAGTCTTTGCAAGAAAACAGGGCATCTCAGATATTAACATCAAACAGACCTTGAAAAATAAAAAATCTTCCAAGCTTTCATTTGAATTGTACAGTTTTTTAAGCATCTGATCATCCCTATCTTGCTTTAGCCATTTGTCCTAGCCAAGAAGGAGAATTGATATAACTAAATGATTTTTGCTGGTAGTTTGGGGAAGTGAAGATGAGGTAAAATATGACTCTGTTGGTTTGGGATTTTTTTGTTTATTTTTTCCTTTTTTGAATTTTCTAACCAAAATTTCTATTGATTTGTTTACTTACCTGTGTACTGACCTATCTCTTTCCCTAGAAGTATATTACACTTCTCTTATAAGACTCAGACACACAAGTACGGTTCTGCTCCTCTGGATAGGAGGATGAGGTCAACAGTCCCTTGGTATTAGTAAGATAACCTTCGTTTCAATAGCACATACAATGGAAAAAATGAGAAGGAAAAAGAAAAGACAGTCTAACTTGTTTCACATAAGCATATTTGGCCAAAAATTTATTGTGTCTCCAGCAGAAAGTTATTTGCTGAGGAATGTGCTCGTGTTTTGGGACACTGATATAACTCGAGGATGTTACGATGTCTTGGAAAAATAGATCTGATTTTTGGCCAATTTTGATGTGCATAAGTTCATCAACATGGTCACAGAAATTCAAGTGAGCTGGAAATCAGACCCATTTTTTTCTAATTTAACACTGCAGAACAAAAAAGTCAAGCATTAAACACATATTGGGCTCTTTCAGTGGCCCAAGTGGCATATACAGCTTTCATCAGGTTAAAATAAAATAAATAATTAACAGAATCGATAAATTGAAAGCATTCCAACCCTGCTGAATTTAAGGAAAATTAATGTAGTCACTGTGTTACTGTCATCCTGGTTTACCAGCAGCCAGGAGTTGTAGTACCAGTATCTGTGCTTCTCCTTGACCATGTATTCTCTTTCATGTGCTAGCTAATTCTGCTTGGTGCTTGTTTGATAACAGATGTTATCATTTATCACTGAACTGCTGATCATTTTTATTTAGTGTAGTGTCTATCTGCAGTAATGAAATAAGTGAATGGAATGAGAAGCCATGGGGATAGCAGAAGCGGGGGAAAGAGAGAATCAAAGACATAGAAGAGAGAATAGAATAACAACAGAAAACACAGTGCTGTCAGTAGTCTCATTTTAGTGTGTGGAATAATCTGTGGGAGGTTTTTCTAACACTGAGATGAGATCAGTTGAAAAACTAAAAACAAGCAAAATGCCCTATTTAACTTTTTGTTTTGTTTTGTTTTGGTTTTTTTCCATCAAGGCTTCCATTGACATCAGAAAAGGCAATCTTAGCCATACAGCCAAGGTGTAGGTGCCCAATTAAAAGTCAGGCTGGACTTTCTATCCAATTACCTTTTAATGTCTGTGATTAAATTAAAGCTACCTATTCTGATTCGTAGTTTTCTTTATAAAATTTCACAATTGCTTTCAGTTTTATGTAATCTTTTTTTTTTCTTCGTTTTCCTCAGACGCATTTCAAAACTTTCATCCCCAACTTCTATTAATGCAAACAAGATTGCTGCTGATCTAATTGACAAAGCAAGCTGGTAGGAAATAATATTGAAATAAGAAGGAATGTTTGGAATATAAATGTCAGGTTAAATTTTAAATTACAAGAAATTTTAATGAAGATTTTGTAGTTTATGCCCAGATCACAACCCAGTCCCACACAGCTATTTGCTCACTCCCTACAATGGGATAGGGGAGTGAAAAGGAAAAGTGAGAAAACCCGTGGGTTGGGATAAAGACATGTACAAGCAAACAAAACAATGGATTCATTCTCTACTTCTTGCCAGCAGGAAGGTGCTCAGCCATCCCCAGGAAAGCAAGTTTCCATCACATGGAACAGTGACCTGGAAAGACAAACACCATCAATCTTAATGTCCCCTCCTTCCTACTTCTTATCCTGACTTTATATGCTGAGCATGATGCCATATGGTCTGGAATATTCATTGGGTCATTTGGGGTCAGCTGTACCAGCTGTGTCCTCTACAGACTCCTTGTGCACCCCCAGGCTCCTTGCTGGTGGGATGGGCTGAGAAGCAGCAGCAAAGGCCTTGACACTGCTCAGCAATAAGAAAAATATCCCTGTGTTATCAACACTGTTTTCCACATAAATCCAAAACACAGACCCATACCAGATACTGTGAAGAAAAATAACTCTATCCCAGCACAAGACTCAAAGGTCTCTGGTGCAAACTGAGTGAATGGTGAGGTCTGCTGGAAAAATCATTGTCTGGACTCTATCTATCTAATCTGTCCAAGCGTTCTTTATTGCCATTAAATGCAGAATTTCTAAACTGATTTGTCCAATAGCCTGTATTATACTCTGTGTTATTTTCTTCTGGTGCATAACTTGTCAGTAGTTACCTGTTTCCAGCTGCTCTTATTAGTGTCATCAGCAAGCAATCTATCAAATAACCAACAAGGAATGTTTCCACTAATACAGTACATTCTGAAACAAATGTAATCTTACAGCAATTGGGAGATAAAATGTTTTCGAAATAAGATAAATAGAACTGTGTGTTAAATGGCCTCATGTAAATACTTGATCCTGAAAATAAAAGTCCAGAAAAGTCTCAGGGGAAAGAAAAGATCAATCAGTAGGATGATATAAGGGCAGATATGCACAATCAATACCTTGAAATTTATTTTACTACTCTTGAAAATTTATGACATGGGCTAAAATTACCAGCCTGGTGGAAGATAGGACTTCTTTGGTGTTGCAACACGTTTTATTCCCGCAACATTATTGCTTTGAGTGACCTGTTGTATGCAACCCAATCAGCAGAAAAGATAATTTATCAGTCTTCTGATGTACATTCAAATCCCTATTTTATGATCAAAACCTAATTTTTAGGTTAAGGTTAGCTTATGTTTATAAAAGTCCAGCTAAAAATATCTCCCTCAGTAAATCGAAATTAAGTGTTATTCGATCAGAAGAGCAAAGTCAAGACATGACTGCCATTAACTGAAATAACCTTTTACTACGTAAGACTATACCGTAAGCCTTGGCAACTGTGGGGTTAAATTCTGCAAAGAGAACATATGTTCAGTACAGAAGATGATACAGTTAGTGATAACAGAATGACCTTGTAGTCAAGAAATAATGTCCGGTGAGCTACATGCCATAAAATGGGCTATGACAGGTGTTTCATAAGAGAAACTTAGGAGATGAATTTACACAGAAGAAAAATAAGCTGCCATTATTTCTTGGTTGGCCATTGGAAGATACCATCTTCCATCCTTAGTCATGATGATTTCTTACTCATTAAGAATTCTTATATAAATAAGCAGAGTTACACTCTGAGTAATTCTCTGAGTACAAGCATAAGAGTGTAGGCTGATATATACTGCATTTTCTTTGCCCCATTCATTCACTTGTGTTTTCTTTTAAATTAAAGGCAGAAGGGGAGAGAAGAAAAATATGTTAATGTCACTTATGTAATAAATGAACTTCGTAACTGGTAAATTTTTATTATTTGTTTCAAAATGCCTACTTCCATTACAGGGAAACCAGACATTCTGAACATTATTCATTCCAACAGATTGCAATGACCAGATCCAGATTAGGTTGATGGTTGCTTACTTCTACACAGGTCTTTGTTTTGTCTTGGATGGGATGGAAATAGAAATAGCTTCCTTTAGTGTCATGCATCATAATGTATGGGACAAACTAAAAAATAAGACAGAAAAATTCACTAAAAATGGCCCTTTTTCAAGCAAGTATAAACAAACATGAGGAAGGAACTGACTTTTAGCACTGCTTCTAGTAGTATATTTTTGTGATTGATTGAAAAAAATTTGGTTTCTAGAAAAAGGAGGGGAGAACTATACTTAAAATAAATACATAAGTACAATTTCTTAGGGCAAATATTTATGATTTTCTTATTATTCCTTGTCAAAAAGATGTGAAAATGCCTCCAGTTTATTTATTTTATTTATGGGAACAATCCTATAAAGATGACTAGTTTTCTCAATAAAATAAGCTGTTCCAGCGTCTTGTGGCTTCTGGACTGTGAAAATACCTGGCGCCTACAACCATTTCTGTAGCTTCCAGGGACAAACAAGTGTAGTTTGTTTTGTGTGTGTCACATGATAAGTTCTCCTTTTTTTCTGGCTTTGAACTATGTTAGGAAAACAGCTTGATTATAGTTAGTGTGAGAACTTCCTTGTGTCGTTTGTTCTCTTTCTAAGCAAAGTTTCAGAAGCAATTAAGAATATCTCAGTGAGATATAGTGAGCCATGTCAAAGAGGATGCTCAAAATTTTTGAAATGCCCACTCAGCCTTTTGCAAATGCTTAGGTGCCTGTTATTGTGGAACGGATTCAACATCAGAAACCACTTGTTTTGAAACTGCTATCCTGATATATTTGCTTTTTTCCCATCCTCAAGAACTTCTGATTGACATCCCTACAAGGACAATCTAGAGTGCCCTTGTAATGACATTGGCCCTCAGCACTCAGGGGTGCATTTCATCAGGTCCCGTGAACTGGAATATGTCTAGTTTTTCAAATGTTCCATGATTTGGGGATAAGTCTTCCTTCCTCCAGACTTTTTCTTGAGGAAAAGTCTGAGGGCCTGAAATTCCTGAGGCAAGCCTTAGCAAAGAGAAGACATTGAGTCCACTGTATTTTTCAATATCCTTTGCCACCAGATCCCCTGTCATATTCAGCATATGGCACGTGTTTCTTTCCTTTTCCCTTTTTTTCCTGAAATTCCTATAGAAGTCCTACTTGTTACCCTTCAAACCCATCACCATATTACACTCCAGGTCAGTTTAGGTTATCCTAACCTCACCCATGCACACTTCATCGGACTATTTGTCCTGAGTGACCTATCCCTACTTCATTTGAATGCTTCATATGTTTGACTTCAATCAGGAGCTTCTTGTTCATCCATGAAGGCTTTCTATCACTTTGCTTGACTTCCTGCTCATTAAGATGGACCCTTCATGAGCTTCTCAAGTTATTCTGGACCCATCTTCCCTCTGGGGACAAATCTCACACTGTGAAGAAAAATAACTCTATCAACAAGTCTTCTGTCCTGAAATCTATTCACTTCAGATACCTCCCGGCTTGGAAAACAATTACTTAGGATTAGATGGGCATTCTCAATCAAGCATACTTTGTCTCTGAAGCAACTATGCTATGCAATGACTTAGTGTTGACATTCTTATGTGACTCCTCACCGTGGGCTGCAGCTCTTCACAAACTTCTCCAGTGTGGATCCCTTCCACAGGGTGCAGTCCTTCATATGGCATCACCTTGGGTCCCTCATGGTCCTGCCAAAAAACCTGTTCCAGTATGGGTTCTTCTCTCGACCTTGGGTCCACAGGTCCTGCCAAGAGCCTGCTCCAGCACAGGCTTCACAAGGGGTCACAGTATCCTTCAGGCATCTGCCTGCTCCAGTGTGAGGTCCCCCATGGTCTTCAGGTGCACAGGTGCCTCACCGTGGTCTGCACCATAGGCTACAGAGGAATCTCTGCTCCAATGCCTGGAGCACCTCCTCCCCTTCTTTCTCCACTGACCTTGGTGTCTGCAGAGCTGTTTTTGTCACCTATTCTCACTATTTGTCCCTCTGATGTTGCTCTGCACGTGGTTTTTCATTCCTTTTCTTAAATACATTAACCCTGAGGCACTACCACAGTCACTGATGGACTCAGCCTCATCCAGCAGAGGATCCATCTTGGAGCCATCTGGCATTGGCTACACTGGACAAGGGGGAAGCTTCTGGTAGCTTCTCACAGCAGCCACCCTTGTTAGTGCCCCTGCTACCAACACCTTGGTACACAAACACAGTACATGTGGTTTCAGCACAAACTGAAAGCAAGTCTTAATATTAATCAGTAGTACTTTAACTAATGTTTGTACATTTTCCTTTGACCCAGTATGGGATGAAGATAACCATCTTCTCTGCTGCCATGACTGTAACTGCCTATACTTTTGTCCCTTGAAGCAGAAACCTGTGTTTTTTAAGGCCATTAGCCAGTAATATTGTGCAATTGCTCTGTTAACAAATAATTTAAAATCTAATTTAAACAAAAGAGTGATCATATACATGTGTTGTACCAACAAAGAATAATTACTTTCCACAAATACTATATTTACTTTAAAGGAGTAATGACATAAATTCATTTGAAAGTGCATTTCAGAAAATGAAAGCCATTAGAGAGAAAATAAAGTAACATAAGTAGTTCCAGGTTTCCATTCTCAATTCCTTTAAGGCATGTAAAAAGAAATCTTGAGCCCTGCTTTCAAAAACTGCTGATGTGGGATTTATGCAGTAATATTTTAGCCTTCTGCATTGCCGTTGCCTTTGGCTCCACAAACAGTCAAGTGGAAGGAAAGGCATTTCCTTCATGTAGTTCTTTTGATTGCTTTTAGGCACTCTGAAAGTCTCTGTGTCTCTTCCATAACTATTTGGAACATCTCCAGATGTTCTAGATAGACAGATAGACTTCTTCACCTTGTAAATCTCCACAGCAAGTATGAAGAATCACTATCAGGCATTGAACTACCAATAAGTATGTCTGCAGCTCCCTTCAAGAACACCTTTCCACATGCTTCAAGCTTACCAGTGTTTCCAGTAACTGCACCATCCCAACACAGTGTCTCTGCTGACACAGCAGGCCCTTTGGTAGCAATTCTCAACTGAAACAAAAGATACAGATACAGGGCTATGACTTTGTGCTTACTGTGACTCGGACTTGCATCCAGGCAAGTGAAAGAGTTGGCAGAGAAAACCCAGCTCTACACTTAGTTTTGTAGATAGCAGTTGTCAGAAGGGATCAGCCTGCTGAGCCAAATGGGTATTTTAGGGAAAACTAATTGCTAATCATAGTCTTGCTGTCTGTGTGCAATACAGAAGGGGTCTTGAGCCCCCTGATAGCTATCAGGGGACCTTCAACTAACATTTCCTTAGAAATACTTCACACCAATATTCACTTATAACACCTTGATAGAAACACTGGTGTCTAAAGGACAATCTGAAGGCTTAGACCTTCCTGTAGATGAGGTTAACCAAGACTAACCTGGGTCAAGGTTAATCAAACCACTGAGCCTTTTTGGCTGCTGTGTGATATAGCAATATCTGGAGGCAGTTGATTACTCTGGTGTCACAGCAATGTACACATCTGCTTCCTTTTGCAGCATAAGTTCATCTATTTCTTTTAACAGAAGACAGAATATACTTTGATTTATAAGCATCTTCCTGCTGCTGCCTGGGTGAGTATACTGGGTGAATATATTCTTGATACATACAGCAGTTCTCATTATGATTCCTAGTGCCTGGGGAAGGACAGGTCCAGGAAAATAGGAATGGTCCATGCTACATCCAGGATAGTCAAAAAGCATTAGTGGATATGGTTAATACCAAATGCTACTGTGCATTTGAATGTGACCTGAGATGTTATTTCTTTTTTTATTAAGACGGGAAAAAAAAAGAAAAATACAAAAAAATCCTTATGCAATTTCTTTAGGTGACTAATTCTTTTGTATACTTTCGTATTTCTCCAGTCATGCCTTTTCTGAAGCAAACAGCACATATGAAAGTATTTCCTTCATGTGTCTTTGCAGTCCTTGTAATTGTAGCTGGGAAGTATACTTCTACATTTTTTTCTTTTGTAGTACTGTGACCTGTTGTCTATGTTCACTCATAACTTAGACAGGTATTTTCTTATTTTAAATGAGTTTACTTTAACTTTGTGAAGTAGTTGATGCCTATTTTTTGTTCACAAACCAAATTATTTTTTACTTAAAGTTTGAGGAGTTATATCTCCTGAATCTATAAATCAAATTGTTCTTAAGGACTCTAATAAAATGCTTGGAAAGTGAGGAAAAAAAGTGCCCAAATACCTGCAAACCAAACCTGTAAGTCATTTTTCAATGTAGATACTAATTATTGTATTCGTTATATTTACTGGGGGTGATTACATTTGCAGGAATCCCATTAGGTTGTATTTATCATCTCTGGGGAAAACTGGGCTCTTTAGGGTAATTTTTCTGACCTACTGTAAACATGGATATAAAATGATTAGACAAATCCCACCTTAAAATTTTCTGCTTTAGTCGTCCACTCATTACATCAAATAATTCCACCCTATTCCCGTGGATTTGTTAACCCTATCCTACTTTATCCTCTTGTCCAGGTTAGTTTATAACTTGGAGTGTCAGCATAAAAATTATTTACCTCTCTATGAAGATTCCTTCATTTCTCTCTATCTTCTTCATTAATCCAGCTAGAAAGAACAGGCACCCATCTTGCCAGGCAGGACCTGAACATCATCAAATTTCTCTGTAACAGAATTCCCAGACTGGATGCTAGAACTAAAGAATATTTCTCCCTTATGCCTTTTAGTGTAATGGTACTCAGAGCTAATGACACAGAACTCTGGCTCTCTTACAGCATTGAAACATTCTGGATTTAAACCCCTTCTTTCTTATTTTTAGTTAGTATATAGAGTATCACAGTTATCTATAGGAATTTGGAACACTACTGTTTCTTTCAGGCTCGCCAAAAAAAAACTTAAAAAATAAAAAAGATGGTCAGAGGAAAAAGTTCATTTTTTGTCAGGACAAGTTCCTGTTTTAAAGGAATATCCCTGAAAGTACTCAAGGCCAGGTTGGATGGGATGCTGAGCTACTTCATCTAGTGGGTGGCATTGCTCCCCATGCCATAAGGGTGGAAGTATAGGATCCTTAATGTTGCTTCCAATCCAAACCATTCTATAATTCTGTTCTATTATATGATTTTTTTTTTGTGGTTTTTTTGCTGTTTTTCTGTATCGGATTTGACATTGGAATAGAAGTTTCACCTGACTACTTTAGATTCAGATCCTGTTTCTGATGCTGAGACGCCTTGACAGTCCACTTAGGAAGTGAAAGAGCAGAACATCCACTGCTTAATGTGACTTTATTGCTGCTGGTCTTCAGGTCTCATCCCTCCCAGCCCCACATACGAACATGGCAGATGTGTTTCTTAAGGGAAAACTAATGTTAGCAGAGAATAATTTAGGTTTCAATTTAAGCCAGCTTGAGCTTTCCAGACATTTGCTGTGGGGAATTCTTTTTTGCAAATCCTTTGAGTGAATTTATAATCAAATGAGTGTTTGGTTTCACATTACTGCATGCTGAGAGAGAAGCCTCTCATGGGAACAAATATCTGCACTAAATTTCTCACATCTTTCAACTTAAAATGGTGGGAGGAGTAAACTTTAACTCCTGTGTTCTCAAAAAAGAAGGAAAAGAAAAAGTCTTTTGTGGACTATGTAACTTAAAGGACTGCTACATATACATATTGCAGAGAAGTTGTGGCTGTCCCATCCCTGAAAGTGTTCAAGGCCACGAAGGATTAGGCTTTGAGCAACCTGGTCCAGTGGACGGTGTCCCTACCCATGGCAGAGGGTTTGAACTAGATAATCTTTAAGGTCCCTTCTAACCTAAAGCATTCTGTGATTCTGTAGAACTATGGTGAAGGAGAGAGAAATGTATTTTTTTCTGTATTATAGGCACAGTAAAAGCCTGAATAATTATACACAGTACTAGACATGAAAACCCCTGTATAAGCTCTTGACATTAAGTACTAAAGGGAACTGGCAGGCTGCAGCTGAGCTCTGTATCTTATATTGTTCTTGTCTATGGGAGAGCTACAGCAGAAACTGCAAAGTAAGAATAGCATTTGTCATCCCATCCCTCTGCAAATAAGTCATAAGATAGCCTCCTGTTCAGACCTTTCTGTTGGCAGAAAGAAAACAGAGGACATGGGATGATGTGACCCTGTGAGTCTTCAGCCTGTAGGATTTCATACCAGCAACTGCAACAAACATTCTGTGATGTTTTCAGGTCCTATGTCTGAAGTCCAGAAAAAATTGGTTCAATTTTGCCACTGTCAAACAAGTTGGTTTCGGTGTTCCCTCCTGAAACTGAACAGTAAGATACTTTTTGAAAAGGAATGAATAGGTACACTGAAATTATGCATATTATAAGTATTTCCTGGAAGGTAGACAAATACATAAAGGCAAAGAACTCCTGAAACTGATTAAAATATTCTTTTTCATGGAATTTCTGAATCTATGTCATATTTTGTTGACAGAATGTGTATAAACTGTCTTAAAAGTACGTATGAGTGAAAAATTCCTTATAACACCTTTGTTTGGAATTCTTTCTCTTTTTTATCATATTGAAGGTTTTCCTTACTTTCCTGGTTTCAGCAGAAAAAGGATTGGCCATAGGAAAGACCTGAATGCTTTGGTGTATTCTGTTGCAAATACAAAGCAGAGTTGCCCTTTGGAAGACACTTTTTTCTCCAGACCAGAATCATCAGCCTCCACCAGACAGACTTATTTTATAAATATTAAATGTAACTTTTGACTCATCATACCATAACTTATACTCAAATATGAAGTGGAAAGTGATCAGTCCTGTCTACTTAGGCTTCATAAAAGCCTTTTTTTTTTTTTTTGGAAAAATACCCCTCACACCATTAAAGGATCAAGTCCTTTATTCTTTTATTCTAGAATTTCAAAATGTCTGTATTCAAAAATACATGGCTTTATTCACAGTTTTTCTTCTGCCAAAAACCCTTGTATATGCTACAACGTTATGTACATTGTTCCATGGACCTCTTAGATCAAATGCAAAATAAAATCTGTCTGTTTCTGTCTGTGTTGCTTGACTTCTCTAAACAATGGGGACACAGTGTTTGTAGCAGTGAAGTGGCAATCAAGAAGGGTATGATTGATTATGAAAAGAAGAACATATTTTTTATGTAATGCCTTAAGAGCTCTTGCTGTTAATGCTGGAATATTTGTGTCCTTGCATAATAAACCTGAGAGTTATATAGCTTAAGAAATGGTTATCACCTCATAAACAGGAAGCACCCTCAAGGTATCTTCTAAGTAATATAGGCAATGTGATCACAAAAATCTGTGTTCCAGCTTTGCAGCATCCATTCTTTTATAGCATTGTTCTGTTAAACGTTTTTAATGCAGGAATATTTCAGAATAACAGCAAACTATTTCCTATTTCACTGCAGTTTCATTCAGGTCCATTAATGTGTGAACATGAAACAGAAACAGAGACTAAACGATTTGTTTAAGGTCACAGTGATCTACTGGGTTAGATCTGAGAACAGTGACAGAAAACACCTGAGATCTGATATAGGTTTTGATTTCCTGTAGTACCTCATATACATCACTTGTACTAGGTCATTTGTGGGAGTTGTTAAAACAAATCTGGACATGTATGTCTAATCTTCCTGCTATCTCTTTTGTGTATACTCAACATTGAAAGTAAATAGGAAAGGTCCATTTTCACCCAAAGTAATGAATATCAATACAGTTGCCAAGTTATTGTTAATCTAAATAAAATGTTTATAAATTATATAATGTTTATACCTTAACTTCATGTTTAGTTTTCTTATTGTCAGTGTGTGTAAAAATACTTATCTCTATCTTGAATATATGGTATAACAGATTTTGTAACCTGGGACAGCTTTGGTACTGGGACAAATTATGAAGTCACTGCTACTTTGACATAATTACTCTTGAAGAACTGGAATGAGCAGAGGTGGCTGGAACATCTCTGCACCTTTAACCCGTCAGTGTAACTCCACCACTGTCTATAGTGATCAGGGGCATGATATAGGCTTAGGTGCCCACAGTGCTACCAAAGCTGTGGTAGATGGCGAGACAGAGTATGGAGTTCACCAGCTGAACTGTTGTGTCTGCACACCGTGGAGTCAGAGAATCACAGAATGGTTTAGGTTGGAAAGTACTTCAAATATCATCTCGTTCCAACTCCACTGCCACAGGCAGGGACACCTTTCACTAGGCCAGGTTGCTAAAAGCCCCACCCAATCTGACCTTGAACACTTCTAGGGGCTAGGGCATCCGCAGTTTCCCTAGGCAACCTGTGCCAGTGCCTCACCACCCTCACAGTAAATTTCTTTCTAATATCTAATGTAAACCAAGACCCCTTCAGCTTACAGTCAGTGGCCCTTGTCTTATCACTATATGTTCTTGTGATAAGTCCTTCTCAAGCCTTTTAGTAGGTCCTCTTTAGATGATGGAAGGCTGCTACAAGGCCTCCCTTCTCCAGTTTGAACAGGCTTAGTGACACCACGCCTGTTAATATAGAATGGACTTGCTACAACAGGAGCAGTACCTCTTTTTATTTCCCCTGTGAGCAGTAAGACAGCAGGAAGGGAATTTATTGTCCCCTAACCATCATTCTGCCCTGACACTTTTCCCCAGATTTTCCTTTCTGAAGGAACTAAGGCTCAGACTGACTCTTTACAGTGGTTTTATCATACGGATGCTGCAGGTTGCATAGTTAAACAGTAGTATTTTGCTGTACTCGTGGCTGCACAAGAGCCAAAAAAAAAATTGGGCTGGTGTCCTAGCACTGGGGTGGACAGGGGGAAAGTACTCACTCAGTGGTAAACATGGCGGCCGCTCGTCTTTGCCTACCATCATGCTTGCGTTCTGAAAAAATCAATTTCTGCATTCAGATATCTGCAAATGTGCGTGCCCCATGCAGATCTCTTGCTCTTCAGACCTCACAAACTGATTTCACAGGCCTTTTCTAGCTATCTGAGGTCATCCATTCTGAGAAGAAGAAGCCTGACAGCTGTTAACAGCAAAGAATACAAATGATAATCAGAGCTGATAATCAGCTGTCATTAAAAAAGGAAAAAAAAAAAAAGAAAAAAGAAAAAAGAAAAAAGAAGAATGAAAACAAACAAAAAAATCTGCTCAAAAATACCAGAAGCTTGACTAGTTAGACTGACATGGTTAGTAAGGCTATTGTTTGCTCTTTAATGGATGCATTCAACTTTACAATTTATTTTCAGAGGTGTATGCAACTAATGAGGGAGGGAAAGCATTTTTGAAAGCATATTATTTTCCATTCATTGCACTAACATTTACCTTTGTTTGCATGTGTGATGTGGCATGATGGAAATATAAAATTTTTGGGTCAGGTTTTGTTCTTTGGACCACGAGTCATCCTTTTTCTTGACTGCAGTCATGTCACTGTAGTATGTAAAACCTTTTAAAAGTTCTTACTCATATGTCATTAAATCTAATGGTCTAGAACTTCTGAACTCAATATTTTTTATATATAGTTATACTGTCTTAGTTTCTTACCTACTCTGTTTTTCAATTCCTGGAACATCTGGTTAAATCTTTCTTTTGTTCATATTACCATCCGTACACAGTCATAACATCTTCAATGATGTCCAGCAGTCTGTAAATACTATTTTTGGCTTAATTATCTTCAAATTTCTAATTCAAGATTGTCTTGCTGATATTTCTGCACAATTTTGTCCCAAGTTTAGCTATTAATATTACATTGTAGAGCAGCACGTGCTTTTCCTTTTGAATCACTCCACTTCCATTTCACTGAGGATTGTGCAAATGTATAAATTGATACTGCTGAGCTTTTTAGATTCAGCCAGATGCTGGAAAAAGGTTAATAGGTTTGGTTGCCTAGTGATACTATTCCAGTTCAAGTCTGTCAGATGTCTAATCACGTGTCTCAGCAGATGAGATTGCCCATAGCAGCTTTTTTCCATCTACGTTTCTACGAAGTTTGAAAAAAAACAAAAAGACTGTCCCATCACCAAATGCATGATTTAGATCTGTGATTTTAAGATTCAGATTAACTCCTATATATACATATATATATATACATAAATAGAATTTTTTTAAGCACAAGCTTGGCCCATAATGTGATAATTGACACTAGATGAATTTTTAGATGAATTAAGGTAGACATACAGGTTGTTTCAGTAATATACTCAGTTATTAAAGAAAAAAAGATGCAGAAGGAAAATTCTTGTTTTTTTCTTACATTTAGAGCTGTGAAAGCTATGTATGGTTAAATTTGCCTTCCAAATGTATTAACCAGGTGTTTGCCCACTTGAAAACTACTCCAATGACTGCAATTGAGTGGCTGATTTCCTGAAGTGGAAGAGTAGTAAATCAGTCTCTTCAGTTGAGAGTTCTATTTCCTTGAATTTTGTTTTTTTGTTTACATCACAAAAAAATGACCTTTTACAAATATTTTCCAGTCACTTATCTATCTGAGTGTGTATACAGGTGCACGTGGTGTCTGCCTTGGCCAACGTTGCAGGGAATATGCAAAGGATGTTCCTACTGCCCCTCTTCTTCCCCTCATGTATTAGACTGTAAAGAGGTCTCACCTTAGTCTCTTCTTCTCTGTGATTTTTGGTACCTCATCTATACAGAACACTAATCTGGAGTCCTCCTCAGTTGTAAATTTTGACCCATTAGTCAAATCACAGAATCTCAGAATACGCTGAATTGGAAGGGACTCACAAAGATCATCAGTGCAACTCCTGCCACACACGGGACCATCACCAAGGGGCACACCATGTTCCTGATACTTCTTGAACTATGTCAGGCTTGATGCTCTGACCACTTCCCTGGAGACCCTGTTACAGTGCCCAACCATCCTTCACTAAGAGCTGAAGAAGCTCTTACTAATATCTAACCTAAACCTCCCCTGACACAACTTCAGGCCATTTGGTCATGTTCTGCCACTGCTCACCACAGAGAAGAGATCAGTGCCTGCCCCACTTCTTCCCCTCACAAAGAAGTTGTAGACTGCATCACATACGTACACATTTCTTGTAATAAAATTCTATATTAAAAAATTACAGAAAAACGTTAATTTCACAGTTGTGGCACTCATCTGTGGTTGGGAGATGAAGCACATGAGCATCTTTGACAGAAGTGTGCTAGTGCACAAATAGTAAGATAATACTAAAATGTCTGAATAATTGAAAAATATAGGAAAAAAAAAACAACAAAACAAAACCAGAGCTTTATGAAGTAATATTATGTAGGGATTTAAAATTAAGAGGATTCCAGGCACCACAGTCTTCATTGCCTCAAGTTTGCCCCTTATAGTGTGTATTAATTGCTCCTTCCTATCAGAGTAAAACTTCAAATCGGATCAAAGTTGGATTTTTTGTGTTTTAAACATCCTTAGTAATTATTATTCCAAGGTAATTTGGTCTTTTAAGATAGCTCCATAAAGCGAGCTACCTTAAGGTAGCTCACATAAGGTGGTTTACCACAGAAGGTAAATACTTCTGAGAAGTGAAAAGTGAAAATCCTAGTCAATTACACTGATGGGTAGATCAGCTCTGATTTACTTAATCAGTTTGTTATTTTTCTCATATTTTTCTGCTGCAGCTTATACTTCCAGGTTATTAATCCCTTTTCAGGATGTTCACAGGAAAAAGGGAGATTTCTTCAAACCCTAGAGCTTAAGTAGTCTGTCAGCACCCCAGGAAAGTCGAGACCCTTGTGCCTTACCAGTTTTTCAGTGTCTGATTAGGGGGACCTTTCACCAAACAGCCTTCTGGATTGAGGGACAGTTTGACTGACTTATTTAGGGACACACACCAACAGCATAAGGGAGACCCCTCAGCAGGTCTTCCCACTTTATTCAAGTAAGTTACCCACTACCAGTGATTGCCAGAGCCCAGTAAGGATTCACACTAATGGTTTACAGAATAACACTCTTTATTAGCATAATAGAATATTTTGACAGGTTAAGGCTGAAGGATCACTGGTGATAGTATCTGACTGCAAAAGCATATTCAAAGCAATACACAGAGAAGATCTAAATCCTAATAAAAGTGTTCTACAGGCACAGAGTACATTTCTTACTCAAAAGGCATACGCGTGGAGCAAGAAAACACATTCAGCCCATCAACTGATCCCTGATGTTACAGTGGAACCTTCCCTGTATTCTCCCATTCTTAATTTGCTTTGATTCTATTTCTTTATGTTTAGGTGGAGCTTGAGTAACTCTAGTCATACATACCTTTGTTATGGTTGGTGTAAAATTCTCTCGCTTTGCTCTTGAAGATATAGTCAATAAAATATAGAGTGTATGCACAGCCAGGTGTGGTCATACCTTGAAGGCAGGTAATTTTGGGATGGAGGTGTCAGTTAGTCTTGCAATTAGATTATAATGAACCAAGTTCATCCGAGGAGAGTGATTTTGCCAGAGTTGTTCAGCAGCAAGACTTCTATTTCCCTTGGTTCACAGCTGCTACACAGTTTATCAGCTACAAAGCACCGTGGGTTCCCCTCCCTGCAAGGATTTCAACAGTCTGTCTGTGGTGTTTCTACCTCTGTTCTCCGCTTCATCCCCTGTAACAGGTGCTTAAGGTTGGAGACTGTCTGTACGGGGAATCATCATGGAATAGGTTTGGAGCACGCTCACCACATTCCACCCAGGAAGTAGCAACTGCATTTCACCCTATAATTTTGTTACCATTATATGATCTGTTAGAAGAAACCTAATTTTATCCCCAGCCATCTTTGCACAGAATGCATTAGTCACTGGCTAGCAGGGAGCATAGTGTTGCAATCCTACTGGGTCTACCATAGTGGGACCACTGCAAAGGGCCCACAGATAGCTAGCAAGGAACTGCCTGCAGGAGCTGGAGATAAATATTCAGTTAGCAGGGATTTTGCAATCTGTATGTTTTGTGAGTCACTTTTTTGTTGTTTTCATTTGTTTGTTTGTTTGTTTGTTTTCTTGGTTTTACACATGGAAAGATGGAGATAGATGTGGATTAACTCATTTACCCAAGATCTCACATGAAGCACAGTGTTCTCAAATCTCATCCTTGAACTGTCTTTTCTTGACCAATATCATACCTTTAACTACTCAGTGTCAAGGCAGGTTATATGACTCAAGCTGTTCTGTGAGAATATTTAGATAGGCAAGAAACATGTAACTGTATTTTCTTAACTGTGTAATTTTTGGTTGCTTAAGATTTTCATATTTTATTTGGAAAATTTAAAAAAAAGAGTGACTTTTTACAGGTTCTGATAGAGATAGGACAAGGGGGGATGGTTTAAAACTTTGAGAGATTTAAATTAGATATTAAGAAGAAAATCTTCAACTTTGAGGGTGATCAGGTACTGGAATGGGTTATTCTGAGAAGTTGTGGCTGCCCATCCCTGGAAGTGTTCAAGGCCAGGTTGGATTGGGTCCTGAGCAACCTGGTCTAGTGGAAGGTGTCCCTGACATGAGAGGGGGTTTGAAACTAGATAATCTTTAAGATCTTTTCCACCCCAAACCATTTTGTGATTCTATGATTCTTTAAGGGAGACTAAACAGGAAGTCATTAGTTCAATGGATATGGAATCACTAAGAGGGAATTTTTTCCTGGATTTGCTTTCACAAAAAACTGAATATGTATTTTAAAGTTCACTATGTTTGTGAATCATGTTTCTTCCTTTCTTGTGTTTTCTTTTTCTGTGGAGCATGACAAGAAAAGACAGGAGCAGGCTGGTCTTGGAGCATCCATAGAAAAAGGAAACTATATTCTTCAAAGCAAAAGAGGATTTTTTTGTTTCCTTCCTCTCCCAGCTATTTATAGGAGGATAGAATTGAAAGATGAGGATGAATTCTTTATAAATTTCACTAATCTTCACCAAAAAAGAAAAAGAAAAAAAGGGAAAAGAAGGAAACAACAGCATAGAAAAATACTTAGAAACAAACCCTTTCCTTTCTCTTCCAGCTTGGCAATGTGGGCTAGCTTTTAAATCTCTGCTGGAGCCTTTTAGGAGAATTACCTTATCTCTAATGGCAGCTGTCACTTCACCTAAACCTACGCTCACTGCTTTGTATTTTCTGCTTTCTCATTTGTGCTGCTGTTCTCATTATACATCCCTCAAGGGCTACAGGCGTAGAAAATAATATAACATAACAACATAACACTACATAACAGAACATAGCATGACATAACAAAACATAAGGAAGAAGAAAAAAAGATTGGATGGGAGTAGAAAGGGTCGTTTAATCTTTGCAGAAGTTGTTCGGTGAAGTGTATTGTTTGGAAACAGCTAATTGCAGCAGCACAGCCCATGTGGTAGAGTTAGATTGTGTTATTTCTGTTAAATGCCAATCTCCCCAACAATCATTAAGGTTTTGATACTGTGTAAGGAGTATGGTACCTGGATAGCAGCATTATCAAACACATAACATAAACCAGACTAGGATCTCTTTATTTTTTTCTCCCTTTTTCTTTTCTTTTCTGTGTGTTGTAGTCTGTTCAGACGTTGGGGATTTAAATTGATTTTCCTTGTGGCTTTCTTTGTGGGTTTTCATAGTTCAAATCATGATAAGCTCTACTTCTGGCTCCAGTGGAAAAAGAAAATTAAATATAGGCATTTGTAGCTTGAGAACTCTCATAGGTGTCTATACCCTCAATTTCTAACATCAGTAATGTGCTGGAGACACTGTACAATGGAATGTACAATATAAGGGGAAATCCTGTAAAACTCTGAGGACAGGCACCAGGTGCATGGGTTTGTTTCTTGGTTTTTTAGGTGTTAATTGAATTCTCAATATAATGTGACATGAATTCATGAGAGTCTCTGGCTTTTGTGGTGTTAGTGGTGTGAACAGATAGAACCCAAACCAGGACAACTGCCCTCATGGAAGGAGAAGCAGTTTTTAATTGCATTGTTTCCTAACCAAAGAGAAGCAAAGCTGTACCGGTGATTTTCTTACTTGGTTTCATGGATCCCATTCCACTTAAATCAGTGCTGAAACTCCCACTGGTTTGAGTCATAGGAGATCATGCCAAAAGTCCTCTGTCATCATAGATTAGAGAACACAGAACTTCAGTGAAACCAGCTTTGAGTTGTTGGAGAGCTGATGCTAACTACATAACAGTGAATTTAAAGTATTTAACAGATGATTAGCTCTCAGTAGTGGCTGAGGTGATGTACCTCTTTTTTTCCCCCCGTTCAGCAAAATCAAAGTAAGGCTGTGTAAAGAGCAAACTGGAAAAAGAAGGGGGAATCTACGCTTAACATCCCCAAGGATATTATCTTCAGTGACATCATGACAGAATTTGTTAAATTGGATTGAGAAAGTTGTTTGCTTGGCATATCTTATTCATTCTCATTCTGTCTTCTGATTTGTACTTTTTCCACTGTATATCATACAAGCAGATCACATAAAGAGAAATGGCTTTGAGCTTTGCCAGAAACTGGAAACCACTAATTAACATCTACTTACAGTCAAAAAGTTGTACCATTTAATTAATGATATTCATGGCATAACAGAATTAATAGAAATAACCAGTTTTTCCTCATTTTCTGCATGCATATATCTTCTATCTTTCTCTGAATCTGCAGAAAGTCTTACACTAAGAAATATTTTGCGCTTTTGTGTTCAAACTGAAAAATAGTGAGAAAAATGTAGCTTTGAGCTAATTTTTTTAAGTTTTAAAGTATTTTTTTCCAAATTTCTGTAGCAGATAAGCATTTCATGGGATATATAAAGTATTTTAGCATACAGAACAGTGGTAAAGTATATAATAAAAAACATTATAGCTCTCTGCCAGTGCAGTTCCCTGTTGAGATTATGGGGATAGCACTTACATAGCTCCAAAACATAGTGTTTCTCACACTGAAGACCATAGATCTGTTTCTGACCAAGAGATTAAGCATCTGTCAGGCTTCCTACTGGGATAATTCCTGCAACTAGCAGTCCAATTCAGTGTTTTTTTGGTTTGCAGTAGCACTTTTGACTGCTGCAATTACTAAATCAAGACCAAATAAACCCTGGTGCAGCTGTTCCATATCCTTATATTGTGTTTCTTTGGTGTAGACTCAACTCTGAGCAAATGTGTCAATGGCTTGAAGATAAATTTAAACCTTTCTGTGAGAAAAACCACCAAAAAAAAAAACAAAAAACCCAAACAAAACAAACAAACAAACAAACAAACAAACAAAACACCCCAAAAGAATTACTTGATTTTCTGCAGAGGAGTAACAATGCGAATTTGGTAAGGAAGATTTATATGATTTGAAAGAAAAACATAGCCTTCAGTAAGGTAACCCAACTATAAGTTTAAAGGGGTCTTTTTACATTGTTCGTATCTTTTTCACTTTCAATTTACATGGAAATGTAAATCTATAGAATTATTGAAATACAATTTACAGTGGATGCAAGGGAGTTTCACTTCATGAGTGCCTTTGAGAACAGATGAACTAGTAGCCTCTGCAAGATGTTCAGAAACTCTGGCAGCATCTAATATCCAAGCATTTGTGTAGCTTCCTGCCCAGAGCTTGTGTCCAAGAAATGGGGCGAAAAGGGAAAGAAAAAAAATCTTCCTTTATTTCCTAAGGGCTTTTTCTTTCTTTTGTCTGGATAGCAATTGTATTGGCATTTTATCACTAACAAATTATGGGTTTGATGATTGGGCATTTTTTTCCTGATTCAAGGAAAAGAGGCCAATAGATTGTACACTGGGTTTTATTTCACTTTGGTATAGTTTTTCCTGTTGATGCTAAAGTTTAATAAATTTCATTCTTGTAGTACCTAGACCTTCCCTGGCTTTATGAGAATGAACCAAGTTCACTGGACACATGGACAAACATAACAGAAGGCAAAGTGACTCCCAGTCTTTTAGCAGATGCAACCATACCATCATCACCAACATGAAGTAGTGCTAAAAGAGATTGATTCGTAAGCAAAGAATATTTGGTGAGCTAAGAAAGGGTTATATTAACATGACAAGCAGAGGACATTTCAGAAAAATAGTAGTTTATTTTGGCTGAAGACAGAGGCTTTCAATTAATTAATGTCTTGTATCTATTTCTGGATACAGATGCTGCTCTCTCATATAGTAACATCCATGATTAAGACATCTGTCAGGTCACAGAATTACTTCTTTCTAGCTGGATGCTAGCCTGATGTAAGCCATAAATAATGCTGTTCCCGACCATGTGAACTTCAGCAATACTGGATTTAAGCATGAAGTATCTGCAAAATATATCTCTAGTACAAAAACGTGAAGAACTTACTTCTAGTACAAAATGCCCAGCCAGACAAAGCTCTGGAATGAAGACTATGATTGACAAGTCTATTTATAAAATGAGTGGAATTTTTTGTATTTTTTATTTACACATAGAC
Source organism: Oxyruncus cristatus (assembly GCA_013399855.1). NCBI lineage: Eukaryota > Metazoa > Chordata > Aves > Passeriformes > Cotingidae > Oxyruncus > Oxyruncus cristatus. The sequence continues at coordinate 1,258,744 of VXAY01000695.1, read as the reverse complement.
CCATTTTTATCATAAATATGGGAGTGCTGTAGTGGGAGAACTAAGGAAGAAGTATGAATGTAAGTGGCATTTCTTTGTCCTGCTTCCAAAGATTCAAACAGTCATAGGGGTATAAATAATTAAAAAAATAAAAAATTTATAACACTCCACTATACAAACAGAAGAGAAATGACAGTTATCTCATTACAGAACCCCTTAGCAGGCAGATAGGACATACTAACAAATAAGAGATGCTAATAAGAAATATAAATCTACCTACATGTACAAGGAGAAGTAACCACTACAAATTTCCTTCCAACTCCAGAATTGCCTTACAAAAGTCTTTTTCCACATGATTATTTGGAAAATTTCTGTTGGATGTCATTTGTCATCTGGAAAGTAGCTCAAATACATTAAATACCTTCCAAATTTTTATCACATTATTACCCTAACATTTTTACTCCTATCTTTAGTACTTCTGCTTGAAAGACTTGCCCATCCTAGCATATTAAACTGCCCCAATGATTTAAAAGAGCAGTTACACTTTTAAGCTGTTCTAGTTAATCTGTACTTCTTCACTACAGGAAATGTCGCACACATAACACTGACTTACAGAAAAAAAAAATCTCCAGTGACCAAATCAAGTTGTGGTAAAGGCACTATGTAGGGTGCCTTTTGATAACTTCATGACCAAGATTTTTTCATTGTAAGTAATTAGAGAGCAATTGCAAACATTAAATACACTATTGTAACAGGACTGAAGCTATTGCTGTTGAAATACTTTATTTTTCCCCTGCAAGTGATTTTCTAAGTATAAATTACCTGCATTTTCAGGATCTTTTTTCCTGCAGGAATTTTATTTCCCTTCATAGAATTTTAGGTGGTGGTATTTTTTTCAGGAAGCTTCAAAAATCTGCCTGTAATTAGTTAATATTTCTAAAGAGCTTTCAGAGATAAAAAGCTATATAAATGCTAAGTGTTGCCATTTCTTTTGGCAGAGGTAAATCTGATTTTCTTTTATAATGAGGAAGGCCATACCTCATCATCTTGGCTGATTATAGAAGTTACAAGAACAGATTGCCCATAACCATTGTATACCCTTCTTTCCCATTTTGAAAATTATATTGCTCACAGCTTGACTGCTTAGAAGGTAGAATTATAATAGTTTTTAGTGTGTCTGAAATCAGACACAGAGAGATAATCAACTAAGACTGCTTCCTCTGAAGAATTCTGCTCAGGTTTATTGTCGAGCCAGTCAAAGGAGATTTGGAAAAAACAAATAAAAAAACAAACAAAAAAAACCCTAAAACAAACAAACAAAAAAAAACCCCAAAACAAAACAAAACAAAACAAAAAAAACAACCCCCCCCAAAAAACACAACCAACCCAACAAACACACAAAAGAAACCACCAAAAAAAACCCACAAAAGAATAACAAACATGCAAAAAAACCCCAAACCAGAACAACTCACAAAATAAAACAAAAAAACCTTCATAAAAATTCTTGCACATACCTAAAACTATAAATGTCTGGAAAAGATGAAGGAGAAGTTCTTTTTGGTTTGGTATATTTTGTAGTTGGGGTATTTTGAGGTATTTTATATTAATCCCTTGAAAGGTACAGTGAGAGACTGAATTAAGTTTCCTGTTTCATCCTATCTGCATCTACTATCTCGATTAATAAGGTATTAGTTTCCATGGATGTTCTTCCGACGTCATTCTCAAGCACGAAAGAAAATAGTTCATTTCCCACATATCAAATATTATTTTACAGCGATAATGATGAAAGAAATAGAAGGAAGAAGAGACTATATCAGCTGTTTGAGAGACATCAAAGTGAATCTGGAAAGGTTTTATGGAAAATGTCAGCCTTATCTCCAGTTTATCTCCTCTCAACTTATTTAAATATCCTGACTAAAAACATTTCTACTTGAGCTACTGTGAGATTGGAAGTTCATTTTGCATGCTTTCTCTTAACTGTTATTTACTGGACATGATTATGCTAACATGATTTCTTGAAAATAAATTGCAATATTACAGTGAAGGTGAGGAAGAAATATGAGCAGGTGAGGAAGAAATATGAGTAGGTAAGGAAGAAATTTTTCTATAGCTATGAGACCAACTTTTGAAAATCTTAAAAAAAAATCTGAAGTAAAATCTATTCCTCTTCCATAATACTTCTGTTTTCAGTAATGACATTTCATGGCTTGATTCTTACACATTCTAATTTAACACCAAACTCAGCTCTGATGTTTAGTTTAGGCAAAACTAGATGACCAAGAAAAAAAGTACACCCCCCCCTCTACCAAAAGCAGCACTCAGTCTAAAACAAAAAGAAATGACATCAGATAACCTCTTGAGAAGTTTGTAAAGCATGAATGTTAGGAGAATTTCACTAATTTTGATTTTCGTGTTCATAATTTTTAATTTTTTTTTGTTACAATCATTCATTACCAGCTGTAAACTGACTCTTAAATAAGCTTCCTTGAGCTATTAGTCATTGCTGCCTCATTAGTATTGTAAATACTGTTTTGTAGAGTCTGCCATCCTCTCTTGGCATTTGAGATTTTAGCCAAGCATTTTCTTATTTTTTGTTTATATTTCCAAAGATGCAGAGAGCAAATGTTCACCAGCTACAATGTTTTCTTCAAAATTTGCTGAAAATAAGAGTCATCACAGTTTAAGAGATAATAGACCCAAAACTTGTTATATTATTTCTGGATTCCTTGCACCTTCCTCTGGAGTGAGTGGTGCAAACTATAAAAATGTACAGGACTTATTTTTTAGCAAGATGGACGTTAACATGGCCTTTTGTTTGTTTTGATTCATGTTTTGTTTTGTTTTGTATTTCATTATGTTATTCATTTTTTTTCAACAAAATTTTTCTTTTCTCCTTTTTTTTACCCTTGGTGACTCAAGGTGACATGAATTCATGACTTTCAGAAAGTCTGGGGAAAAAAATCAAATTACAATATTTTGAATGAAGCCTCAAATATTTTAAACATGACAGATTTTATGGGATTGTTGATTTGAGGTCGTTTGATTGGTTGGGGGTTTTTGTTGTTGGTCTTTCTTTCTTTCTTTCTCTTTCTTTTTCTTCCTTTCTTTCTCTCTTTTCCTTCATTTCTTTCTCTCTTTCTTTTCCTTCACTTCTCCTTACTTTCTTTCCTTCTTTCTTTGCTTCCTTCCTTCTTTCTTTCTTT
>VXAY01000695.1:1227353-1255538 GCA_013399855.1 Oxyruncus cristatus | reverse complement strand
TTTTTTTTTTTTTTTTTTTTTTTTTTTTTTTTTTTTTGATGGATATAGGAAACTAAGTCACTGCCCAGTTAACTGAAACACTGAGTAGTGCCAAACTTGGGATGTGGAACTAACATGGATGAGGAGTCCTAGCCACTGTAATGACTACAATGAATCTGGTTGGTGAAGGAACAAAGAATGACCACCCTTTTCACAGGAAGATTTTTCAGTTTCTATTGTAAAAAAAAATTAAAGCAAAGAAGAAATATTTTGGAGCCAACTCAAGTAGTATCATTCTTTACAATTATGATAGTGATAGAGCCTTCTGAACCCTCTGCTTTTGAAAGCCATTCAGAGCTACTGGATGTTTACTCCACAGCTGAAACTAGTTTTTTACACAGAAGATTATATTTTCACATGACTGCAAGACCTGGGCTGTTTAGTGATGTCAGATCTGTAAGTTTCCTAGTAAAACTTCAGGAAATGGCAGTGCTGTCCAAGACTTCATAATCTTTTGCATCTGGAAGACCTCCATCACTTTCAGCATGACCAACCCACAGAGAGTCTTAGGCAAATTAAGCCAATACTGTTTATTAGTTAAAACATCACTCTCACTTTTGAGCAAATTGCTGTTATTTTTTTATTTCTATTATTGTGACACACTGTCATTATTGATATAAAAAGAACAAGGAACATGTGCAAAAGTAAACCACATGCTGTCTCAACTAGCCAGGAAAATATATACCAGATGGGAGATGATAAGACAGGCCATTATAATGTATCAGCTAGTCATGGAACAAATGCAGAAGAAGCCTTAGGGCTTACTTGCTAAACTGACATTACACGGGATTAAGGTGTCCACCTGTGAAACTGTGAAAATCTTCCTCTTGGTCCTACATAAAGTACAGTCCTGGATTCATGGTGACTAGAAGTAATAAGACAAATAGTTTCTTTCCTAAAGCTGTAAGAATTGGAGCACTGTCCACTCAAGACCTTACCAAGACAAAAAAGAAAAAAAAAGAAAAAAAAGAAAAGGAAAGTGTGATGAAACCATCTTACCAGCCTTAGTTAGCCAATGAGGGATTTGAGTTACTGCTGTACCCTTTTTCAAATCTGTGCAGTATCTAATATTTTGCCAATATTTGTAGTCACAGAATCTTTTGGGTTGAAAGGGACCTTAAAGGTCATCCGGTCCAACCTCCCTGCCATGGTTACTCAAACGTTCCCGTCATGGGCCAGGTTGTTCAAAGCCCTGTCCAGACCTGCCTTGAACATTTCCAGGGATGGTATATTGACAGGTTTTCTGGGCAACATGTCCCAGTGTTTTGCAACCCTCATACTGAAGAATTTTTTCCTTGTATCTGATCTAAATGTTCTCTCTTTCAGCTTAAAGCCATTACCCCTTTTCCCATCATTACATGCCCCAGCTTTCCTGTAGACACCTCTTAGGCACTGAAGGGCTGCTATAAGGTCTCCTCGGGGCCTTCTCCTCTCCAGGCTGAAAAACTCCAACTTTCTCAGTCTGTACTCATAGGAGATCTACTCCATCCCTCTGATCATCTTCATGGCCTCCTCTGCTGCTTCAGCAGGTCCTTCGTATACTGGGAGCCCTAGAGCTGGATGCAGTACTCCGGGTAGGGTCTCACGAGACGTATTTGGGGACATTGACAGAATCCTTTGGGAGTCAGTCCTGAAAGGCAAAGGAGTCCTGAAAGGCTCAATGTGCTTTAAAAAATAATTGTTAATATTGAAAAGCAGGCTGTCCCCATGAGTAGAAAAACAAGTTCTCAGGGAAAAAGACCAGCCTGATTAAAGAGAGAACTTGGGCTGGAACTTGGGTTAAAAACAGATAATCTGTCGCCTCTGGAAGGAGAGTCAGGTAACTTGGGAGGACTATAAGGATGTTGAAAGGTCATGTGGGAAGAAGACTAGAAGGGCCAAAGCCCAACTAAAACTTGCGTTGGCCACTACAGTTAAAGACAATAACAAAAAAGTTTCTATAAATATGTTGGCAAAAGTAGGGTTAAGGAGTGTGTCCATCATTAGATTAGTTAAATGCAGAGGGTAGTATAGTAACAGGGGAAAGGCAGCGGTACCTAATGCTGTCTTTAGCTCAGTCTTCAATATCAAGACCAGTTGTACTCAGGGTACCCAGCTCCCTGAGCTGGAATTCGGCGATGGTGTGGATGAATGAAGACCCCATAATCCAGGAAGAGAAAGTTAGTGACCTACTATGCCAATTAGACACTCACAAGTCTGTGGGCCCTGATGAGATGGTAAAAGAACTTGCCAAACCTCTTTCAGTCCTCTACCAGCAGTTCTGGTGTCCTGGTTTCAGCTAGGATAGAGTTAATTTCTTCTCAGTATCTGTGACTGTCAGTATCCAGGAGTTATCCTGTGCAATGGCTGTGAAGAGGCACTACCCACAGACAAAAGCCTGAGATCATGCAAAGGAACTCTCTCACCCAGTACTTGTGACTTAGTTTTAACTACCTGGCAGGTCATGCTTTTCCTTATTTCTCATAAACCAAAATAAAACTGACCTCTGTTTTAACACCCTTAAATGGGGTAAAATCACCCATAGGCTGATATAAACCTAATTGACACACAGCCACGCATCTATCCCCTTTCCAGATTTACCTGAAGTAGAGCAAATATTAAACCCAGAATTTATAGATTTTCCTGATAACTCCAGTTTAAAATTTGCTTTTGTGCTTATCTGGCAGAAGGTAGAAACGTAGTTTATTTCTGTACTGAGTTGTTTATAATACCCGTTATAAACCGTCTCCCACTCCTACAAAAAAAAAAAAATAAAACCAGTGACTGGGAAAATAGGCAAAAAAATTTATACAAACACAAACTTTGAATACTTAAGTGGTAACTAAAGTGTTACAAAATTCTGGTGTATGGGAAGAATGACTAATAAAACAATAAATGTAGCATATCATTGAAAGCTGTTGTACATATTATTGTGGATACTCGTAGATGCATTCCCTAAACTCCCCTGCTGAGAAATTTCCACTCTTTAGATATGTCATCATCTTCAAATGACTTAAATATATAATTTCCTTACTTTTATTGCAGCGTATTTCTAAATAAATAGTTAAACCCCACTCTTTTGCCAGTAGGAATATTTCTAGTAAGAGAGTCTTTCTGATCCATGAAAGCAAAATGAAAAATAATTTAAATACTGCATTTTAATCCAGTAATTTTTTTTAGTCTCTTTACTTATTTGAAATAAGCTCTCAGCTAAAGTGAGTCTACTGAGGCCTGTGTGTGGCTACAGTCAGTAGAATAGCATTTGATTCTGGATGTATGTCTCTTCCTAGGTAGCTGGCAAGCATCATCTGTTTCCAAATCTTCCCTGAATTTAGCAACCCAGTTCTCCAGAAAAGGGTGTAAGTTGTGTCTAAGAGTATTATCAAGAAAACTCCGTGTGGAATTTAAGGCATGAAAATGTTTTATTGAAAGTCTTAAAGGAAATATATGAAAGAGATGAGAACAAACTTACTGAGAATATAGGCTAGACCCTTTATAGATTAGTGAGCATGAATATAATATTAGAGCCTCTAAAAAAAGACTTTATCCACAAATCTGATCTTACAATAGCAACACCTTTCTTTTGTTTCAGTTGGCCACGTGAAAGGTATTTCTTTTTTTTCTCCTAGCTTACTTTCAGTCTTGTGAGTTCCATTAATTAATAATTTCAAAATAATTTCAAAAACTTTCTCAAACCTAATGAAACATAAATAAAAATTATATACAAGTCAGTTATAAAGTAAAAAAAACATTTTATTCATCATTTTCAGTGAAATAATGCTAAGTAAAATTTGGGATGCATTTAATAATCATAAGGAGGTTAAGGAGTCTGCTATGATGATGTAATTGCATACTTAGGGGTGTATTATGTCAGTGGAAGTGCTTCATTATGAGTTGGGGATAAAGTCCTGTCTCACTGACTGGCTGTAGGATTATGATAATTTATTTTTGTGTATGAAATTTCATATGATATTTCCTTTGCTTTATATTTTACCATGTGAAAGTATTATTCTAAGCACTATGCAGTTATTTTAAAAGTTCTGAGAGAAAACTGTGTGATAAATAACTCTTTCCCCATGCACACATTATTTCCGTAGAAAATGTAGAGATTTCATTTTAAAATATCCTGAATAGTTTAAAGAAAATAAAATGGTACTTAATATATGAATAGGAATTTTTAAACTTTAGAAGGAAAGAAAATGCAGAGAGCAATTTATAAAAAATGTTCATAGAAATAGATATTTCCGAGAAGTTCTTATACATCATTCTCTGATGCTGTCATATCAGTCAGTTTAATCAAATCTGTCTAGGAAATTGCAAGTCATGCTTTTCCTAGTAGAATATCTTTAATAACTCCATTAACCTGGGCATCAGTTTCTACTACGATTAACCCAAATGATGACCTGCAATAGAAGTCATCTGAATAACCTACAGACACTTGCAGTTGGTCACTCAGGTTGGTTTTAAAGTCCAAGCAGAGGGACGAGCACTTTGAAAGTATTTCATCCAAAACAGGTGGCCAAAAAAGATCAAACAGATCACGTTCTGAAAGTGACTCTACATCTCCACTGACTACAAGGGGAAAACAGCAACGGATTATTTTAGTTTTATATATCTGCTTCATAGACCCTCAAGTTGAGATAAAGGAATTCCAGTTGTGATGAGAAGAGCAGCTAACCATGTGTAAGCTAAACAAGTCCTGGTTCCTTTGGCAGCCAAACACCTCTGTGCTAACCACTAACTGTATATCATTTCAAAGTATCCCTCCAAGTCTCACCAAAACAGGTTTTCAGCTACAAAAAGGACAAATATTTGGGGTTTATAGTTACCTGGTGTGTTTCCAAATAATGTATGTCAGTGTGTACATGTCCAATTTTTACTAATTACTTTTGTACTTTTTACCACCTTGTAACCGCTTTCCTGTGAGTAATCTCTGTATATTCACTGGGATTGCAAGTATTTGCTATATTGAAGGATTGATATATTTATTCGAAAGATAAGCAACAGAAAAATTAGAGTTATTGATATTGCAGCAATTACAGCTAAAACTACTATTTGAGAGCCTGTAAATCTCATGTAAATCAGCAAAGAACACATTGTCCAAGGGATGAAAGGGATTTGGCAACAGAGGAGAAGGAGCTGGAAGGGGAAAAGCTTTTCTGCTGCTATCTGACCGCACTCAGGATAGAAAAACATAGGATTGTGTGTCTTACAAGACTTGTTCGTGTCTTGATGTGGAGATAAGCTGACTTATAGGAAAGATGGGAATATTATTTTTTTTTTCATTAATTTGTGAGTACTCTGGAACATCTGTGTGATGCTGGTCATTCAGGTGGAGGTAGAGCATCTATGTCCCCCACAGTGTTCAGAGGTAGAGGCATCACAGTATTATTGATTCATCTCACTACCTGACAGCATCCAAAGACATATGATTGTGGTCGATTGTGGTCAATTGACAGCATCCAAAGACATATGATTGTGGTCACCCAAAAAATAACCAGGTTGCATCTAATCAGGAAATTATTTAGTAAGAAAGGATCCCAGAGCGGTGGTGAATGCCCCATCCATGGGAATGTTCAAGGTCATGTTGGACAGGGCTTTGAGTGACCTGGCCTAGTTGAAGATGTCCCTGCCCATGATCCCTTCTGTTGAGAAATACATTCAGTGCAGGTGGCTCAGGGTGCAGTTGCAGTGAGAGCTGCAGGTTGAGCTCTAGAGGGTGGAAGACCAAGACAAGGGGCCGTGAACTGCTGACACTCAGAGACGCGACAGGAGCTGAGGACTCCAGACTTTGCTCCTCTCAGCCTGTGAGGGGATAAAAGCCCAGGGGTTCCTTTGTTCAGGGTCCCTCCTCGGAGGCACCAAGCTTGAGCTCTTATTTTATTATTTCGTTATTACACCAAGATTAAATTATTTTAGGGACTGGGACATCTGAGACTCTGCTATGGGAAACGTGGGGTTGAGCCAGTAAGGAAACCTGGTCTGACTGTGCATGTGTGGGGTATGTAGCTGTGAAGAGGCTTCAGTCCCATCTCAGGTGGTGCAAGAGTGACCACTGGAGGGGCTCCTGGATGGTCAGAGCGGGAAGTTTCCTTGACACATTCCAATCCAAACCATTTTATGATTCAGTTTTCATATGCTTTTTTTTTCCTGGCTTGTTTCTCATTCAAAGTTCGTAATTCAACTCTGATTCTTAAAGATGGGAACCCACTGTGAGCCCAAGTTACAGTAAAATGTAATTTCAAGCCTTGGGCTTACATATTCTCAAGAGAAAAAGACCTCAACATTAATCCTAAACCAAAAATCAAACTTCATCACTTTCTTGCAGTATAACTCACTTTCTTAAAACTGAGCTATTTTGAAAGATGACATTCACATATATAATTCATGCAGGATTTTTACATGTAATTTTCCTGGCCATGCCTTAGTAGGCTTCTTATGGTTCTCATCCTGATTGCAATTTGTCGACCTGAATGCTTTTTAGATAATCCCCGTATCTTACTGCAATTTCTTTCCCTTTTTTTCTGCATTTCCTTTATCTTCACATTTAAATGTATTTCTCTCTTATCCTCGATCTGCCATTCAGAACGTGTCAACTTGAGGAGTACTAGACTATAGCAGTAACTGACAGTATTTTTTAAAAATCAGTCTAGACTCTATAAAGCAGGTCTCAGAGAAAACTGCTTGCCTATGATATATGGCATTTTAACATATTATTCTAAATTACTTCCATCAAATGAAATGGTATTCAGTTCATGAGCATGTGAACAAGCTGTAGAATTTCCTTTGACAACATGCTCCTTGTGAGATCAAACTTGTAAAACATCACATCAGATTTAATGTCTAATGCATCAACTTATTCCCTCGCTTTGTTTTTTTTCTAGTTCTAAAGATTTAATGTTGAGAGGATATTTTCCCTAAGTTGACATAAATATTAGAAATCAGAAGAAAATGTGACTTATTCTTCCTACAAGAATTGTCTCTAAAAGACAGTGTAGCACTTAGAAATAATCAGTGTGCAGAAATAGAGAAGATAAGGAAATGACAGATTCATTAAACAGCTGTTTGCATCTGTCTTTAAAGTAGAACCAGATTTTAGACAGCTGCATGCCACAGAAATATACTCTAATAGAGCAGAAAGGAGTAGTTGCATGCTATACAGCAATAACAGGAATTGTAGAAAATTTTAAAATGAGACAGCACTCTGCGAAGTGACACTGAAATAACAACATTCAGGATTTTGGATTTTTTCTTCCTTTGATTACTCAGTTGCCTTCCAGTCCAGAAAAGTGTAAACTGTAAAATCAAGCAAGCCACCTGTTTGATTTTCTTGTCTGCAAGAAAGGGTGTGCATCAGTCTTGTATGAGCAGGGCAGTGTTCAGATGAGGATGGCTCTCACCTGCTGCTGATGTGGTGTTTCTTGCTGCATGAAGTGTTTGCATGCGTTAGGGGACTGCCAGTGATTATCTCCTCATTGAAGTAAAGGACCTTATAAAAAAATAGCCTTGTCATTAATCTTTCTTCACACAGTGAGTACTACATTTGATATGTTGTTATATAGATGCGTATATAATATAAATATCAATATTTCACATGACTATAAGAAGATTTACATGCTCCACTGCAAGCACCTCAGCATTACTGTCTTTCCAGGATGACTTTGGCTGGCATCTTTGTTACCGATGAGGCAGCAGAGAGTCTTTGAGTGTCACTACCTAAACCCTGCTTCAATGGCTAATTATGCAGCCTCTGACAGTTTCTTTTCCCCACTTGTTTTCTATTACCAAAGCTTGACCTAGACTTAGAAATAGATTCCAATGTTCACGTTTTAAAATAAAACCCAGTTCTCTAAAAGAGTTTCTTATATCCTTACTGATGAACATTTTACGGCTGTTTACACATGGTAATACAACAAGGGAGAATGGCTTAAAACTGAAAGAGAGTGGGTTTGGATTAGATTGGGAAAAAATTCTTCACTGAGGATGGTGAGGCACTGACATAGTTTGACGAGAGAAGATGTGGCTGCCCCATCCCTAGAAGTGTACAAGGCCAGGTTGGATGGGGCTTGGAGCAACCTGCCCATGACAGAGAGATTGGAACTAGATGACCTTTAAGGTCTATTCCAACCCAAACCATCCTGTGATTCTATGTTGGTGCTTGATCCGAACAGGGGCACAGCCTCACCTTACTCATTCTTGCTTACTAAAAAGTTCTGAACCAAAAATTTCTGTGGTATTGCACTCTCCTTTTCCTATGTTGCCCCCGTAAAATCCTTCTGATATAAATAACTATGAACTCAAATTCAAAGTTATTACATTCCTCTTGTCCATCTCCACATTGCCTCTTCAGTTACACCAAATTACAGTTCTGGTACCTTGTTTTCTTTTAAACTTGGATTCTTGGTAAATTGATCTGGAAAAAAAAAAACCAAACAAACCATGTTCATGGTCACCATGCTGTGCATTAGATTTTCATTTTTAACTCCCAGCTTCCAAGTGAGTGACCTCTAGGTGTCCACTTTTGGTCCACCATGACCGGAATGAGTGGAGTAGGAATTTACTTGTTAAATCCTGTCACCAGCACGGAGGTGGAACAGATGTACCTTCCCTCCCTCCCTCCTTCTCTCTCTCCCTTTGCCTTAGATATGTTAATTTTATCCACAGACTGAGCAAAAGGAAACAGAATTTGCACTGAAAATGTTAGTCTATGTGATCCCTCTTGCATTCTTTGATCTCACTTGCACTTTTTATCTTGGCTCCCATGAAAATAATCAGTTTTTATAGGAACACATTAATTGCATCTAAAAAGTGAAAAATCCAGAGACTTTTTAGTGGTTTTAATCAAGATTTTAAAATTCCAGTAAAAAAATCTTCCACATTCTACTTAGTCTAAGGACAATTTCTAATTGATATTCTTTGGTTTTGATACTTTATTCCAGGACTGTGTTAGTTTCTTCTTTGTCACTGAAAGCCTAAATGATCGCAGAAATATACTCTAGAGAGTTCCCTTCATTCCACAACTGTATGACCCTCTATCTAATTTTCCATTTCAAACTGGTCAAGTTTATTTTCCTGTTTTGTACTTCATTGCCTGAGTGTCTTCAGCCACTGACAATGCAAAAGAGAAACTGAAAGCTAAAGAGCTGTATCTGTCCTGCATGAGCAAATGCACAATCCCAGACTCATCTGTTCACAATATTATAGTAATGTTTCTGCCCCCAAAAACAAATATTTGTAGAAAGTTTCTGGATTCCACCTTTGGCCTAGAAATATATCACCTACTTAAACATAGATCAGAAATGTTAAATGTCCTTTTACCATAAACACACAAAAAAGAAAATAACAGTTGATATACAGATTGGGATGTAGGCAAAGGACAGCCTCCTTTTTTTTTTTTTCCTAGAAAAAAGGAGAAACTACAAGGAAAGTTAAATGAAGAATAAATCTTCAATTAATTAATTCAACTAGTTATGCTTAATTAAAAATTATTTTTAAAATTTTCTTTCCTGTATCCCACTATAAATATCTGCAACACTGCATATATATGTAGGTTATTTTCACTTCAAATATTGTTATGTTAGAGGCAAAACGAGAGATTCAAAGTTTATTAGAGAAGCCTCCTGTTGAGTCACAAGGTGCAGATAGGACTCACATGTTTTCTAAACTTCTCAGTGAGGAGCCTGTGTGCAGCTGGATCCAATCATAGCCCCAGACTGTCAACTGTTTATGTCTAAAGGATTATATAGGTGTAATTGGATCTTTATAGAACTTTGTCCCACAGGATCAAAAATGGCAAACCAAATATATTTATATAAATAAAATAGATTATTTATTTAAACTGATTATGGTAACTATTAAACTGAAAAATCTTAATCAGAAATATTTACTACACAGTTGTCATGGTTTAGCCCATTGCCCCAGTACTGGGGTAGAAAATGGTTAACTCCAGGTGAAATTCTGGTCAAGTAGACAATCAAAGACTTTTGTGATGTCTCTATGAATGTCATATTTAACAAACCGGAAAAGAAACAGGTTGCATAGAAGAAATTAAGGAGTTAATGTGGCGGCACATCCCGGTCCAGCTGGGCCTGGGTGTGCGGCCCCTACCCCGGGGCCTAGTCTGGCCCGGAGAGGGCAGGGATGGCTTGAAGCCAAAACTAAATCACCTGGAAGCCACATGCAACAAACTGCAGAAGAATTACAGGGCAAAATGATAAAGGCAGTGAACTCTCGATTGAAAGGCCGAGTCCCACACAACCTTGGGCCTTAGTCCGAGGGCTGAGCCCAACACTAAGCCCCCAGTACTGAGGGCCGTGGTGCAATTTTGGACTGGGAGTGATAGCAAGATGACCCCCTTCGCTGCGAATGGGGGAGCAGTGGTGAATTAGAGTAACCGATCGTGGCCAAGAGCCAAGATTGGGCATTTGACCAAAAGCAGAAAGTCAGAAGAATTCCAGAGAGCAAGAGATGTAACTACTTGGAGCAGCAGAGCATAGCACCGGAGAGTGTTCTTGAGTATGGACTGAGCCAAAAAAAACAGAACCCCTGTGACCCAGGGAGGGCTGGTGAGTCTAACGAAACCCCCTGAAACTCCTCGTGGAAGGAACCTCCACGGAGCCCTATACTCCGTGGTGATGACATGGTGATACAAGTGTTCCCTCAAAGCCCATGGTAAACCCTCAGTAGCCATAGACAAGAAGCTGGAAGTGAGAGACAGACTCCTCTGCATTCCGATGGAGAGAGACAGAGAGAGAGATTCTCAAGTTGTTCTGATTTGTAACTGTTACCTTAAAGACTTTTTCTCTCCTTCTTCCTCTAGACTGTTTTTGAAGAAAAGAAGGAGGGGCGGTATTCGTAAATATATAAGTTTGTTACTATAAGAAAACTATTTAGAATCGTTATGTATATAAATATTCCCTTAGTTCCTATTGTGTAGCAATAAATTTTAATATTAATCCCAATGTCAAAAAATCTGTTTTGTCTATGCGAACTTTTCTTACCTATTAGCAAAATTTATGGGTTGATAAAAACCGTGCAGAAATCACAGGGCTAAATCATTGACAACAGTATAGGTAGCTGTAACTACTAGTATAGTGAACTATTTTTGAAGCTATATCAAATCAGTTATATTAAAGCTAGCAAAAACAGTTATTAAATAGAAATCGATGTTACTCACCGATACCAATGACTGTGGGCAAATCTCTTTCACTCAACCTCAAGAGTTAACCTTGAGGGGCATCCCCACTCAAGGGAGAAATCTCCACATGCACTCTGAGAAGGGGCTTGTTAGAAGACACTATCAATAAAAAGTGGAGTGGGACTTTCATGGTATGAAGTGATTGACTGTCGGTCAGATGTCTCCAGACCAGCTTTATCAGCTCAGTAGCTATAGATAAGTTATCAGTATAAGCACTTGTTGGTTCCTTTATCAGATACTTTGTCTGCCACATCCTCACCCATTTCTGTCAGGAAACATTGTTCTTCCTCAGGACCTTTAACTTACGGGTTGATTAGTAATTTTTTCAACACCAAAAGTAATCTGACCCCCCTTCTTCATCCAGCACTGATGGCATTGCAAACAAAATATTGTGAGAATTGTTTTACTCCCACAGCAAGAACTAAATTAGCTAAGTTTTTGCCTTTAAAGATTCCGAATTATTCCTCTCTGTCATTCTTCATATAGTATTAGATTAGTTGAAAGCTAGTTTTCTTTTTTTCTCATAGGGTCAATAGGTAACAAGTCATTATGTACCAAATTCCATAGGGTAACCTTAGATGCATTATAATGTTGTGGGTGAATTGAAGTAAGAACTGACCTAATACATATGATCACTATAGCAGTTAAGGTCAAATCTATATGTCAGGCATGGATATTTGCATTGTGGACCATACTCTTCATTCTTCCCTTGATATACCAACTATATTGATGATCAGATTTGCTTAAGTCTTAATTTAGGCCTTGTTACTCTTACAAGATTAAAGGCTGACCAGTCCTATTACAATTATTATAGCAATGGTAAACCTTGGTAATTATTTGACATCTCTTCTGTTGGCTTGCAAGAACAGGATTATCCCACTGATTAAACATCAGTACATTGATGTCACTTTAATTGCAGCATCACACCATTGTCCTGGGATTTAGCTCTGAATCGTAGACAACTAGGAGCAGGTGTTGAACAAGACACCAAATTCAGTTTTCTAGGTAATTGAGAGGTAGTTAATGCAGTCAGGGGAGCCTAGCTGAAATGCATTTGTATTAGAGTGAGTTTGAGCAATTCTCTAGGCTCCTTTCATTGTGTTGGTTGCCATTGAGTGTAATGAGAAATTAGCAATCTAGATCCCCTGTAGGCATATTGAAACATCCAAATTTAGGTGTCTACAGTCTGGAGTTAAATCTACATTTAATGGCCTGACTGGCTCACCTCTTGTTATGCGAAATACTTTTTACAAGCTGTCTGATAACTTGCTATGAAAGTTCTCCTAATCATACTGTAATCCAGAAAATGTACACACAATGCAATATTTTATTATAAACCAAGCCCCGCAAGCCCCCCAAACCCCAAAAAACCCCAAAACCAACCAAACAAAAAAATCCACAAGAGAGCCCCTACATTCCCAAACCAATGCCTTTTACCATGTCAAGGCTTTCTTATTTGTCTTCTGTTACTTCAACTAGCAAGGATTCACATCGACCACACCACTTAGAGTACGATGCCTTCCTTTTCACACTTTTATAAACATTAAACACCTTTGCGTGATCAACAGCACCCAGGTATTACTCTGTTTGACACACGTTACTCCACCTAAGTACAGGGATAACAGCATCCATGTCCCAGCAAAATTACAGGCAGACATTAATATCTTATACTTACAGGGAGAACAACTGCAATTTGAATTGAGTATAATAGGAAATATATGGCTGGAGGACTATGAGTACCAAAGTTTCCTGAGGATCAGTTGAAATCTATCATTTTCATAATGACTCTGGCATGCATCATAAGTGCAACAATTTAAAGAATGAAATTCAACTGCATGAATCTCTTTCCCGTCAGCGACTCCTCACTGTTGTCATTAAGGTTGCATCCATGTTGAATAGGAGAGGCAAGGTGATGGGTTAGATCTGAGGAATGGATTCACCAACAAGATTTAATGGATTTCATCTGAACTTGTCTGTCAGTTGCTATGTCCAACACCAACCTTTTGCTTCACTGAGTCTCCACAAACCAGTTTCTTAAGGGAAATGGCCAGAGAAATGAAGACTAAGCCACAGAGGTAAAAAATTCATTTTACCTCCATAGAAAACCATAGTAAACATTTGAGTGTCAAACAAACTGATTAAAAACTTAAAGAGAAGCTTTAGGAAGAGAAATCTCATTTTAGTACAAGCACAGTCCAAGTCTTCCTCCCTGCTTAGATTCAGACGGAACAAAAAACCGCATCTGTCAGCAGCGTGAGTTTAATGGTGGAGAGAAGTGCTACCTGTAGTGCTTCTGTATCATGTCCAGCTGTAACATGTTTAGGTATGTATCTTCTCACCTTCTGCGGATCCTGAGTTGCTCTGAATTGTCTTTGTCCAGTCACAGGTTCTCACCTACCACAACACCCACCCTGATTGCTCACCTCTTGTGCTTTTGATTGATACATAGCCAACTCTTCTTGCCTTTTTCCCTTACGCCTGCCCCACCCCCCCAGTTTTCAAACTACCCAGTTCTCGGTTTTGTTAATATTGGGTTAGACTGCAGATAAATGACACACGTTCTCTGTTACTGAATCAATTGTTCTTTCCAGTTCCTTGTCTGGCAGTGCTCCAACCAGATCATTTGGGGATCTATAGCATTGCCAAGTGCAACTTGAGAGGTATAGATGCTAATTTCCCTTTTAGTTTGTTCTGAAGTCACTGGGATTTGCTTGTTAGAAGGAACCACTGTGGAAGGCTAC
Organism: Oxyruncus cristatus; assembly: GCA_013399855.1. Classification (NCBI taxonomy): domain Eukaryota; kingdom Metazoa; phylum Chordata; class Aves; order Passeriformes; family Cotingidae; genus Oxyruncus; species Oxyruncus cristatus. The sequence goes on along the minus strand of VXAY01000695.1, from coordinate 1,241,582 downwards.
CTCTGAACCCCCGTGAAGAAACACGGGGAACAAACCTGGACCTTCACTTTGCCCATTGCAAAACTGTTAGTTTTCTCCCAGGCTCTTTGCTCTGCTTCAATTACCTCTACATAAGAAAAACCTCGGCTGGAAATTCCTGACATTGCGGACACAAACCTGTAAGAACTGGTTGGTCCCAGGGTCCCCATTATTTAGCAATACAAGTTGTGATCCCACAATTCCGGTTAGGTCAGCATTTTGCTTTAGCTGTGTCACTTACTGTTGTGATCCAACCTCCTGAGCTCAGAAACCCTGGGTTTAGGGTCAGATATGACTCATTATTCTAAACTAAACAATATATAATTACATAATTTTATTTCTGCAAAGTATGAAGACAAAATCCTACTTCTTAGTATTATAGGTCATTACACCCATGTATTCTCACAAATAACAAAAAAAATCACATTGGTAATTGTCTAAGCATGGAGAAAGTAGCCTGACTCTCTTAATAAAATATAATGTGGGTCATACACATGAAGAACATCTGTGTACTTTACTTAAAAGAGAAATATGCAGAAGATGAGACATTAGGACACATTCTTCATCTAGAACTAATGTGTTGTTTATGTATCCATCTGACCTGGGCATCATCTAAAATGTGAGAAATTATGATACTAAATGACAAAACATTAAGAGGTGGGGAAGAAAAAAAAGTTGAATAAATTATAAAGATTTTTTTTCTCTTGAATACAAGAGGAAAACCATGACCCGATACTGTGTGTATATATGCCAGTTTTTAAATTCTTTATCTATTTTCACTTGATCCAAAGCAGTATAAAATTTCAATAAAATGTTGAATTACTAAGTATCAAGAAAAGATTCCAAGGTTTGATCATATAGGCAACAAATTATGTCAGATTTTTTTTAAATGTTTTCTATTAATTTCCTCTTTCCCTTATGATAATCCAAGCCAGGAATAATTCTACTGGAATCAGCAGAGTTAAAATTCATGTAAGGCCAAGAACAACACTGGGAAAACAAATTGCACTTGAAGTTCAGTCATGTTTATGTCTGGACCTTCCACTTGTCCTATCATGGCAGAGGAATCTGAGCCTCAAAGCTCTGAGCCAGAGTCAAATTTCCACTATGTTTCAGATGGGAAAGGATATCTGTACTGGGAATATTGTCCAAACCCATGATTAGATTTTTTTTAAAAAGCAACACAGACAGAAAACAGATGTTAACTGCTCTGAGAGAAAAGTGATCGGCAGAGAAGAGAACTGAAAAATCAATGTTTTAGCATAAAGTGCCTTTCATTGGAAATGGCAATACCACAATGAGAGAGGGAAGCTATCTTAAAATGTAAGGCATATCTTGAGAAGCATTCAGGCTGTACATCCAAGCAGTGACTGTCTGTATTTTGAAGATGTTCTACATATCTGCGCGTAGCTAATAACATGCTGAAATGTCAGACTTGTATTTCATCTACCTTCCAGTTACCTGCATTTGCCTTTGGACAGTGGAGGACAACATAGAATTACCATAGAAATACCACAGTTATCTTGCAAGCTATTTGTCATACAAATTTCCCCTTAGGGAGAAAACTGTGTTAGTGATTATATGTTCCCTTAAAGGAGACATCATTTCCCCGCTGAATCCAGTAATCGTAGTTTAATGAAGTTAGAACAGTCATTCCCAGCTAAGATGCCTTACATGCCAAATTTTATCTCTCTGTCTCTGCAGACAGAAATTTAACACCAGCTATTCTTTACAGGTCAGTTTTGCATCTTCCTCCTTAGTGTTTCCCCAGTGCTGAGGGATGCAGTGATTGATGTAGTGGGATGAGCCCAGAAACTGTAAATCAGAAGGAAAGCAGGGAGAGATGGAGCGGTGCAGAGAGGTGCATTACAAACCAGCCAAGCAAGGCTTTATTTCTGCTGCATCATCACTGAGAAAAATGACACTGTAAATGAAATGGAGAGACATAAAGAAAATGAATGGAATTTTTGGGTTGGGATTTTTATTTTGGTTGGTTTTTTTTTTTTTTCCCCTCCAAATTAACCAAGGTCTGACATTATCTGGAAGAAAGGCAAAACACTTAATTAAAAGAACATTAGTTCTTGTTTAGTACGGAAATGAAGTATCTGAATCAGTAAAATATGCTTAAAGCTATACACAGCCCTAAGTTGATCTGGATTTTGCTCCTAAGCAATGAAGCACCGACATTGCTTATCTTAAGCTGACAAGCTATTACTCCATAGCAATAATCTTTAATGTGTTTTTCCTTTGTTCTCTTTTAATTAAGCAGGAAAATGTTGTACTAAGCATAACATGTTTGAGTTGTATGCGCACCATTTTTAATGGTATTGAAGTTTAAACCTGCTTCATCTATGTGTGCCATAGCTTCATTGGTGTCTGTATACTATTGTGAGATCTGAGGATAAAACTAATACAACAACTGTCTCCTGCACCAAAATGGGTAAAAGAGAGCATATGTTTAATATATTACCCATTTCAGATCACAGAATGATGTAACATTTGAAACAGCATAACAAGCCCATCTTCTGAACAGGTGCCATCACTACAGTCAACAGCTCCACAAGCAGTCCTCAGAGGCTTCAAGAACATTTACCTTATATCCATACTCATTGTGCCATAATGATGGAATCATAGTGGTGCTGTAGGGCTGTGGCTCGCTTTCTACAAATAGTAGGAGATAGCATAGCAATAGAGCTTGTATTTGCCTTATGATAAAAAAAAAATACAATTTTCTGTAGGAAATGGCAAGGTTGATCTCATCCTTCTCACATGATACTTGTAAAATATTGGAGGTACTCATAACACAGACATTTTTAAAACAATAAAAAAAGAATGTTCTTTCCCAAATTCTTTATCAAACTCTATAAATTATAGCTTCCATATCCTGCTCTGCATTGTTGGAAGCTGCTTATTTTTACTGTGAAATGGCTTTTCAGCCCTCCTTGGTAGATGGTCACTTTGAAGAGGTGGGCAGAGTATCCTGTAAGTAGCTTGATAAGACTGAGCTTAGCTGTGGGAGAGTTCCCCCATCTTGTTGATAGTGGGATTTGGATAAATGCCTAATCCAATGGCCTATGAATGAACCAATACTTTTCATTATTGCCACAATGTCCTGAAACTTCGAAGAGTAATAGCCTGACATAAGGGAAAAATAAAAATACACAAAAAAGTAGTTATCTCAGTTGTACCATTCCTGATTGTGGCTAATTACCGGCGTTCTTGCAACTGAGAGTAAACAAAATTACATTTTTGTAAAGTCGATGGAATTTTAGGTGGGAGGGGAAAAGAAACAGTGAGTCATTTTAAGCATGAACATATGAAGATCCTCATTAAAATGGAAACGGGATCATACTGCCAAAAATATAAACCAAAACCTGTTCCACATTTTAGTATTACTTAGCGTTCAGCTGATAATGTCTTTTTATCAGTGTTCATTTTCTTGCAATGTTTTGATATTTAAAATTCCCTATTCTTTAATTTTTGGGCTCAGTATTGTTACATGTTAAGTGTACAAAATGGGGTTTAGATGTCTTTTCCTCCAGATATACACACACACACACACTGCTGCATCCCCCCACCTGCGTTGACCAGCTTCTTACCTGATGCTCTAATTTATCCTGTCACAAACTGGGCAGCTGTGCTTTCCTAAGTGTGAGATCTTAATTCCAGTGGTGACCTGGAATTGACCTCAGCAGATTTAAACAAATTACACAGTGGTGGAAAGAGCACATGGAAAGTAAATAAGTTGCAACTTCTGCAATCACTGTCTTTACCTGCAGTTTGTTTTCATGTTTCTATCAAATTATCTCCTTCTGCTGTCTTTTGGGGGAAAAATTGGCATCAGTTTCTGCTGCCCACCTAATACCTGTTCCCAGCCTAGTTCCATTGTTACTGGGCCAGTAGTCTGTGGACACAAAGTGAAATGCATCAGGGAGCTGGTGTGGCTGCAGAGTAAATGATGCTGACAGCAGCACCCATAGCAGCACAGCCCTGGCTGGTCCAATTGCACCTTCCTATTGATTTATTATGCATATTTTCCTCCCAAGTTCATGTTTATCAATCTCCTTCATCGGCATTATACAGATAAATCTCTCCATGGTTCCCTCAGATGGAACAGGAGGGGGGCAGTGCTTGTACATATTTCACTGTAATTTTGGATCTCAAAAATGGAGTACTTTGACTGAAATTTTTCATACTCTACACTGTGTCCTTTTTGAAATGCTTTTCATGTTTTGGGATATGTTGAGGCAACTGATTATGAATAAAGTTTAGATTTATCAGGAGACATGTGTTGAATTTTTATTGTAGTTGAATTATTATTATTGTAGCAGAACCACTATCATCTCTGATATACAGTCCCTAAATATGTTCTGCACATTGTTTACCTTTCCCTCTGCAATTTTCACTGGACTGAGGGTTTAGAGATTGTGGGGTTTTGCAGTAATAGTCAAATATTTTTCCTGGTCAATTGACAACAACAAGTTCTATTTTACATAATTTTTCTCTCTGCCTGTCTGTTTTCTTTTAAATTTTCTTGTATGACATGCTTTTTTTTAATAGAAAACTTCATAATTGTTGCTGGTTTTTGTTAGGGCAGTCAATCAAACATTCCACATCCTATTTTAGCATCCTTGTTTAATGTGTAATTCAGATCTGACCCCAAACAATTGGGTCCAAGACTCAACACAAATTTATGTAATTACTTATTAGTATCGTTCATCTTCAGAAAAGATCCTTTTAGTGATATTCTGTCTTCCCTGTCATTTAGCCATTACTTCTAATTTCTGATGGTGCACAGTGAGTGCAGTGTATATTTACCTCTAGTCACATGTCCAAACACATGTACGTATCATGTTTTGCTCCTACAATACATCCAGCCTGAGAGAACTGCACAATAGGAGTAATTTTCTCCCTTCATAAGAATTTTGCATGGAGGTTATGAAATAACAATTTTACAGGAAGGTAAAGAGACATGCAAAGTCATTCAAGGCTTGAAGAGATCCAGACACCAGGGAACTAGAGCAGAACCAAAAAGCTTTGATTAATTGTGTAAGTTCCTGATGGCACAACCAGAGAAGGCTACATGCCTCCACGTGGTGGTGGAGACACTGAGAAGTGAGCATGGAGCTGCTTCAGGCTGTTCAAGAAGAAATCCTGTTGCCTCTGATGTTTTGCTCTGAAATAAGCACATGAAGGTTAGGGCTGAGGGCAAGGATTGTGCACAGATAGAGAGGTACACTGACAAGTGCAAAGGTTTCAGTTTGACTGTGTTGGAGTGCTTAGATTTTTCCACTTCAAAATATGTTGGGGTGTTTTTTTTTGCACTTGTCCTGTTTTACTTTGTATTTTAATATACAACGAGAACAGGTTGAAATCAGAACAGAGAATTATATCTGCTCATTATTTAATTAAACATTTCTACTAACCTGATATCTGATATTTACTGCCAATGTTCCTACATCAGAATTCAAGACAGTTTGAACCATTTAGTCTATCAAAAACAAAAATTCAAATTGCAGAGCCCTTTCTCTGTTTTTTCCCTTTTACACTCCCATCTAAAGGGAATCTGATTCTTCCTCTCTTTGTATCCCAACAGTGTGCCAACCTTTGTAGCAGCTGCATATGGATTACACCATTTTCTGGCCCTCTGTGTAGGGTGTTTTTCCCTTTATCAAGTTAATTTAGACCAATCTCTTAGCTACTCTGCTAAGGAACATTTTCACCTGAGCATGTGAATTATTCCCATTCTATGAAGTGGATTTCCAAAAAAAAAGGAAAAAAAAAATCATACTGTAAAAATTTCAAAACTATACTTTTATTAGTATAGTTTTATTATTTTATATTTCTCTTTTTCCTGGACATAATTATTTGTTTCTTTTTTCTTCTTCACTTTATGGTTCTATTTTCTAGTTCATATGGCTTGTAAGTAGTTTTTAGCCTATTTGTAGTTGGGTCCCTAATTGTTTACTGGACATGATTGCCTGCTGTTATTGCTTCAAGATTTCAATTTTGACTGCAGAGATTGTATTCTCTCCTGCTTGCCCTTTAACACCTCTCAGTGCTATGACAGTAGATTTTCCACTCAAACACATTGTTTTTCACATTTCAAACCCCCTTTCCAATGCACTTTAACATCATAGTCTGGTCACTGAATATCTAAAATCTGATTCTGTTACCTTGTTTCATCCTCAACTGTCTTCATCCTTATGCTTCCCATTCCCTAACTCCTCTTCTGCACAACCTCTGCCATGCACTTCGCTTGGAATCACAGCAAATGCTCTAAAGAGCCTGCAGTTCTTAAAAAACATGTTGCTTGACTGTTTTTCCTTGCCTCAACTTCTATTTCCATCAACTGAACCACAGAACGTATGTCTTTTTTCTCTGAATTGACCATTAAAACCAATTGATCACACAGTTAGCAAACACATTTCATACACTGAAATATTACTTAAAATATTCTCCAAAAAAAAAAGACACATTTGCATTCCACAAGTATTGTTTTCCCGTAGAGAGTCCAGGAGATGCTCTCAGTTCTGTACTGTACATGTAATATTAATTCAAGTGACTATAACAGCTTTTCTTCATTTTATTTTCTGGGAACCAGCATTGTATTAATTTACACTTCTTTTATAGCTGTCAGGAAGAAAACATTCTATTAATCTATTGATTTAGTAGGAAAGCAATATCTCCATTTTGTATATTAATTACTTTTGAAAAGGGAAATAAATTCTCATTATTCACTACTCCATTACTGAAAAGTACTTTGGAAAGCATTACTCAAAATTTCCAGAGTGAAAAATGCTAATGAAAAGAAGTTCAAACAAATTTCTCAAGAATTCTCCAATTAGAAAATTAGAGTAATACTGCAGATTCAGTAAAAAAAGATAAAAAATGAAATTATGTTAAGTTGGTAGTTAAATATACTTGTAAACTTGATTTGGGAAGAGCACTTGTTGAGGTAGTAGACAGGATTGAAGGAAGGGAATATGTGTCAGAGCTACAGCAACAGGGGACAAAACGACTGACCAAAAAATCGGAAATCAGCTTCAGCCCTGCTACCTGTGTCTGCCACCAGTGACAGACAGGTGGAAGGAAAAAAAGGAGGTGGAAAGATGAGTGCTAGACTTACTCACTGCAGTTGTGTGAGTAGTTTGATGAAAAATTACTTCAACTCTTTTTCATTACAATTACTGAAGTCTTCCCCTATATCCACCAGTGGTGTATCCTCATCTTCCTCTTGTTTTTTCCCACCTTTTTCTTGTCTGTCTCTTGGGAAGAGACATCCTTTCTCACTAAAGAGATGACCTTAACAATGAATCCTAAAAGTTAGTATACAATGGGTGTAATTAAATCATAGAATCAAAGAGTGCCTTGCACTGGAAGAGTCCTTAAAAATCATATAGTTCCAACCCCTCTGCCACAGAGAGGGACACTGCTAGACCAGACTGCTCAAAGCCCTATTCAACCTAGTTTTGAACACAACCAGGGAAGGGGTATTCAGAACTTCTCTAATTAGTAAATGTTTTGTTATTTTGTTCAATCAAAACCCTTTCTGGATCTTGGGGAGAGGTGAGAGGAATTATGAAGTTGATTAAATTGCATAGCTGAATGGGCTTATTCATTGAGATCACAACTTACCAGCATTCATTTTGGTTTTCTGTTCACCAACTACTTCTGAAACCACTTCAGCTGATCTTAGACACTGGAAAGGTTTACTGAGGTACAGAATGAATTCAGAATATGCATAGACAAATACAAAATCCTTTTGAATATAACATTGAACAACAACCAACAGATTTGCAATAGGACTAGACTTTACATCAGAAACTAGAAAAGAGGAAATGTACATTTCTGTGAAAGTCATTGGAAACCAGGATGCTAACTTTAACCTATAAAGACTGAGACAGATCAAGAGTAGCTAATAAATCATCTCTTCTCATGTCATGACAAAAAGGATGGAAAAATTCAGGCTAGAACTTCCACAGTGCAGAAAAGAACAGAGCAGAATCTCTGTGATTTACTTCAGCTAGAGTGTTTGTTTTTCCACTCTGCATTTGTTAACCAAATAGACATGCCTTTTTTTTTTTGTTTTCCCCTTGATCTTTTAAGGCTGTGGAGGCTTTGTAGTCCTTTAATAATGTTATTATTTCTTTCTATTTATTTAGGGAATAGATGTTCATAGTGCAAGACAGATGCTGGTAAACTTAATCTAAGGTATTTGTATGAATGTTTTCCACCAGCTGTGCAAAAGTCTCTCCTGGGTAAATCTAGAGTTTGTCTCTACTGGGAATCATCTGCCCTCTTTCCATTGTTGGCTCTATGCAAAAGTAGAGGAGCCCACGAAGAGCCAGGCAGAGGATAGGACTTTATCTGAAGCCACAAAGTGATAAGTTTGACACAAAGCACAAAAAAACAGGGAAGAGAAAGACCTCTCCCCCTACTCTATTCTGCATTGACACACCTGTCTCTGCAGCAAAGCTTGCTTCTTCAAGTACATTTGCTGACTTTTATATCACCTTGCCAACCCACCTGTCCTTCCTGATGTCTATCTAGTCATATGCTCCATGCCTTCAAAATCCTATGTTGTGAGTAGTCTGAGGCAGCATCTGCCCTTATTTCACTTGCTCATACAGAGACTTGCACAGTGGGTCTCTAAAGCATGGTACTAGTTTCTAAGGGCCAGGAGAATAATAATAAACAATATTAAAAGCTGTAGCAGCTGCAATAAAACATGCATTTATAGGGGTTAGCTTGATGCATAGCTAACAAATCATTTAAGCTTTTAAATATATCTATATATATAAATAAATAGCAACAATAAATAAGATGAAACTGCAGCTGAGAGAGAACTCTCATGGCTGTTAATTTTTCCCCCACTTATCTTTCTTCTGCATAAGGGATAAGAATAGGTTTGTGTTGCAAATCCCAGTCAGTCGATCTTTCCTCAATTACAGTTTTGCTATAATTCTCCTCATTTCAAGCTCCTGCTTAAAAAGGTAACAGCAAATGGCATCCAGACCATTTTTGCAGTAATCGGCAGCTGACTCAGTTGATTCATTTCCACAGATTTAAGTTGTTACGTGCATAGTCAATCCCCCCGGAAAAAGGCTGTTTTCCCATATCAAATGGCTTGTGCAGACACCAAATCCTGGTTTTAAAATAAGCGTAAAAGCTAAGGTTTTAAGGCTCCATATCATCTCTCCAGTGCAGATCTTAGGAAGGTGTTATGAGTCATTTGCAAAATCTTCTCTTCAAAAGTTTTTTTGTTGGCTGTTACATCAGAAACAGGTGAGCATACAAAAGTAACTTCTAGAATAGCTTCTTTTTATGAAATCACATTTATGTTGGTCATCAAATATTTTTGAGCTAAAGAATGATAGCACCCAAAGGGCTGGCCTCTGATTACTAAAAAATATAGTTGTGACTCACTCATTTGATATGATAAACCACTGGCCAGTATTACTCCTGTCAGCTCACCCAATATGTTCCTTGCTGTTTTCATTAGTATTAGTCAACAGGAATTTCCTATGCAAGAATCAATCAATAAATGATTCTTGCATGAATGAATGAAATGAAAATGAAAAGCATATTTAAATTTTAAAGACTCTGTGTGGTCAATGAAGTAACATTATATATCTGTTGTTTGTTCAAATTCCAAAAATGGCAACCAGATATTATGAAATCAGTGTAATCTCTACAAGAGCTGAAACTGTTTAGTCTAGAGACCAAGAGACTGAAGGAAAACAGGGTAATCATTTCCAAATATGCAGAAGAGACCTTCAAAGAGAAAAGGAGTAAAAAATTGTCCTCTTTGAACAAAGTAAGAAGCAAAGGCTTCGACTGCATCAGAGAGCTCTGGATGAAAAAGCTGGGAGAACTTTCTAATAAAAAAAGCAAAACACTGGGCTAGGTTGCCTGAGAGGCTGCAGCATCTCCTCCAGAGAGTTTTACAAAAAAGCCCAAAACGCAGACCAGGAAGGTTTCTTGGCATCCTCTGTGTAGGTTATCAAGGAATAATTTATTGACACCCTTGCCCCCTCCCCTTTTTTTTTTTACACAATTTATTTTCTACTAATCTGTCCTCTTCCAGTTTTTCCCATGGAAAGACTTTCCACACTCTGTTTTGAAGTACCAATAAGGCTGAGAAATTTGGGATGGAATTTCTTTTGAACTACCTTTTTGCTAAGTTTTCCGTGGATAGATGCTTTATCGTAAGATATAACCTGATCTAGACCAGAAGGCAGGTTTTTTATAAACAGCCTTTTTACAGAAATTACAGTAGTTCTGCATTTAAGTGTCCTGTAAATGACCCAGCAACAGTCTCAGTTAGTAATGCTGGGTAAGTAGCTATATTTATACCAAAGAGAAGTACAGCCACAATTCTGATATGACTTTTGTGGCTTCTGCTGTTGTTGCTTCACAAGTTTTTTGTACTTTCGTACATTTACTGTCTACCTTTTTTTTAAATATATAAAATTCACATGTAAGAGCTTAGAGACAAAGTTGTAGGAAGCGTTACAGGCAGCTGGACTTTCTGGTGTCCATGATTTTTCTTGCTAGAATCACAGTCCTGCTGTTTACAACAATGACAAGCAACTTTCTCATGCTGCTGTTATGATGCCCACACTGACATCTGCTGACATTACATCTTTGGTAGATGTGCTGCATGAGGGGAAGGGAACCTGACCCCTGAGAATAAAAACCACAGGAACATGTTTTTGGTGTGATATTTTATATACTCATAGCCCTAAGCTCTCAGAAATCTCTTCTGCTACTCTCCTTTAAATTTCAGCTTCTTAAGTCTCTGCAAATGGGGGTAGACTCACATGATGGCTCTTTTAAAGTAAATTCACTGAAGTAGATTAATTTCCATTTTAAAGAAGGGTGTAGGAGGTTGCAATTAGAGAAGACGTTCTTAGTTAAATTTGTTCCTTCTCACAATGTCTTTAACATTTCTTCTTAATATTTGACTTCTATTTTACCACTCCCTCCTCCCATTTGACTAAAAAAAATAAAAACCAGAAGTATTTCCTTGACCTGATAATTATGCAGGTTAAACTGGGAGATTTTATGTTGTGGCAAATAGACCAAGAATAAGACAAAACCAAAGTTAAATTATAAAACTGTGTCTTTATTGTTCTGTGCCTCTGCCTAGACTTCTACTTTTGTATCCCTGCTTAGCTGTATTGCAATGACCTTTTTTGGGGGGACTGTATCATGCTCCTGCACTCCACATCTGGTTATGGTGTCTGTGTAGATAGCAAACCTGGATGGACACTGATTCACATTTTCCTGGGAGAGAAGTTTAACTTTTTTACTTTAAAATTTCTTTTAAATTTAACATATTAAATAGCTGTAAGTGAAAAGGAAAATTAGCTAAACATATTTAACTTCAAGAAGTTTTTGATAAAAGTTTTGAGGTGTCTTGTAATGTTTTAAATTAAGATACACCATCACTTAAAATTAAACTTGAAAAGCATATACTTTAAGTTCGAATCACCCTGAAACAGCATTCATCTTAGCCTGTTTGGGAGTTTTAAAAGGGTCATTTAGTGTCAGTTTCTTAATCTCAAGGCCAAATTATGTTGAAAGCAATACAATGAGAAGCAGTCACAGTGTATTTCAGGCTATGAAATTGCCAACATTGATGAGACATTCTTACCTATACCCAACTCAGTATGTGTTGGATATCTCATAGAAACAAATATTTTGCAGCTGCTTCAAATATACAGAATTTTAAAATATGAAGTATCATAAAAAAATAAGTACTTTTCTGTTAATAAGAGAGTACTTTACTTTATTCTGCAGGAAGTCATGCTTGGACTATTTGAATTCTATTGTGTTTAATAAGATTCAGACAATTCATTTACTCTTGAGATGATAAAATGGATTCAATGCCATTTTCAGTTGTAATTCTCTTTCATAATTTTGCTTAGCAAATTTTTTTTTTAGTGGAATGCTCATTGAAAATAGAACCATTAAATGTAACGTAAACATTTCTGAATTGAGATGTTAACATTTAAAAATTGCCTCATTTCTCTCTAATGTGTTTTGCTGTTTTTCTTGCCTAATTATCATTCTTTTCAATATTTATGTTAACATGACCTTTTTCTGACTGAATGGCTGTAACTGCTTCTCAAGTACTTATAGCATCATGATTTTTAAATTAAATTATGTTGTTGCAGAAGAGATTGCAATGCAGTCCACAGAATAGCAGGGAAAGGAACAAGTTTCTGTTAGTCCCAGAATATGAAAATAGTAATAATGTTTATTGACTCACCCTTCTAATCAATGCAAGTGTACCAGAGGAAGTATGACTTTGTTTCTTGTCTATGATTAGAAACATTACAGTAAATTTAATGCTGGTCAAAATTGTCAGATTGACTAGCTGTGAAAGATTGTTTAAGTTGTAAAATGTTTATTACTTTTATTTATTATGCCTTCATGCTGCTGACAGAATTAAAGTTACACCGTGGATTCTGTTTGCACATGGGAAAAGATCACAGGAACACAGGCAGTGATATTTGGCTCCACATCTTGAATTTTCAGGTCAATGTTATTCCACAGCCAAAACCTACTCTTTTGAAATCTGTGAGGTCTAAGGCTGCAGCATATGCAATAATAAGCAAATGCAGAATTTTCTTGTAAACACTGAGAGACGTTTACTTTGATTTTGTGCATATCTTTCAGAGTATGTGTTGTGTTTGTCTTGAATTTAAGAGTAAAGACCAGACGATTAACTCAGTTTCACTATGAAACATTTTATTGTAGACCCAGCTTCCCAAATGCTTTCTTCCTCCACCCTGAAAAAAACCCTCCTCAGTCTTTCCACTATTCTCCATTTGGAGAAGGCAATGAGTGAGAACAAGATGAGCTGAAGGACATGAATGATACACATCAAGGGAGTAAGAGGGAACAAAATAAACCACTGAAAATAAAATCAATTGAGATGCAGATATTTAAGATTTAAATTTCACTTTTTAACATTGAAAGATGTGAACAAAATTAAAGACAAAATAAGACTGAAGGAAAACAATGGATGTCAAAAGACTCCCCAGAAAAGGGACACTTGAAAAAAAAAAGCAAAACCAACCAAACAAAAAGAAATAGCTGACAAGCTGTGGCAAAAGGAAAGTCATGTAAACTTTAACAAAAACAGTCACTAATTAACAAAATAGTAATGTATGCATATCACTTTTTAATTCTATTTGACATAAAAATGCCAAATAGAAATAAAAGAATTGGCAACTAACATGGTCAACAAGTTCAAACAACTTAGTCTACAAGTATTCCACAGAAGAAAGCCTAATCCAAATGCAGGCTGAGTCTTCTTCAAGGTTTTCTATTCTCAAGGGCTGAACAACTGGTTATGATCTTGACACGGTACTTTCTGCAGAGCTTGCTCGGGCTGAGTTCCTTGGTGTAATTTAGGAAAAAATCCTCCACACAAAAGGCATATAGTCTGTTTCTGATTGACTTTTTCTTCCTTTTTTGAGAAGGTAGTGAATAAAGATAACTGTTTGCAAAGTCCATGCATAAGTCAGAGTGACCAATATCTTGACGCATGTTGCCAAAGATGAATGGTATGCCTTACTGGATTTTCCAGAATATTAGGACAAAACACCCCACAACATTCATAGAATCACAGAATCATAAATCACTAAGGTTGGAAATGACTTCTAAGATCATCAAGTCCAACCATCAACCTAGCACCACCATGTTCAACACTGAACCACATCTCAAAGTGCCATATCTACACAGTTTTTGAACACTTCCAGGGATGGTGACCACTTGCTGGGCAGGCTGTTCCAAAGCTTTAAAACTCGCTCCATGAAGATTTTTCTCCTATATTCAATCTAAACCTCTTCTGGTGCAACTTGAGGCTATTTCTTCTCTCTTTTTTTTTTTTTTTTTTCAGCATCAAGTGAACTTATCTTGGCCAACAGGTCTCTGACTGTCTTGGGCCAATAGCACTAATGCAGCTTCACCAATCCTCCATCCTTCCTTTCAGGACTTCAGGCTTGGGCAGGTAAACATTACACACACTTCATGTTCACAGAGGATGCTCTAAAGGCTAGCAACTCATGTGAGTTCCTGCTGGTAGGTGAGTGACTGAAGTTAAACAAGGCAGGGTCACCACCAAGAGCATTGGAAAAACAGCATGAAAAGAGTGGAAAGGAAAAAACAGAGAGAAAAGAGAGAATGTAATCA
>VXAY01000695.1:1020708-1227311 GCA_013399855.1 Oxyruncus cristatus | reverse complement strand
AAATGGGGAAAGATGTCAAACTGTCATGTTAGTCTCTGCTGAGGTTCTGAGCACGAACAGTTGCCAGGGTAACTTGTGCCAAGCCTCGGCACTTATGTATTTTTTCCATTGATAATTGCTAATGTGAACAAGTGCTGGCTTGCACTTTACACCTGCCTGGGTTGTAAGTCTACTTTAATTGGATGTGCCAAGATTGAGGAAAAAGTAATCTGCCTTTTCAAGACAAGTGACAGGTAGATGAAGTGTTGCTTAGGCCTTTACTGCAACAATTTTGCTGACAAAATTACTATGAGTTGTCTTCCCTCAGTGCACATATACTGCCTTTGTTTATGGAATCGAGAGTTTAAGCTTCAAGGTTCATTATAGATAATTATGCCATAAAGTTTTTGGGGAATGTCTTATGCTGTCTGGTGAAATTTTACTTTTACCCCCAGAGTTCAGAGTGTTTCATTTTAGATGCATATATGCATATAACAGTCTTTCAAAGTGATGGAGAGAAATGAGCAAAAAACCCCCAAATATTCCCATCCTTATATATATGTCTTTGTATATACATGCGTGTATATATGTATATATGTATAGATAAATATGAATTTGTTAAAAACCCCAAATGCTTTTAAAGCAAAAGCCTGGAGAATGAATAGGGAAAAATTAGAATTAAAGGAGTCAAAAAAAATTTCTTCTCCTGGTAGTTTCCTCCACAATCCCAGAAGTGATGTGGAACTTCAGAGTAGACAGTTTTTGAATGTTCTACTCAAGATATTTTGAAGACTGATAAAGAACAACATCTCAAAACTCTTTAAGAAGTAAGTTCTCATTAAAAAAAAATCAGGCTGAAAGCCAAGGAATCCAGGGGTTCTTAATCACTGAATATTTTGTCCAGGACCATCACTTTCTTGACTATATTCTCTTGCTCCATATTTTGGGCTGTCCTACAAAGTTTTATCAACAGGGTCTAATTCAGTGCAAAGCTGTACAAGACTGTCCGAAAAGACAAAGAAAAGCTATTATAGGGCTTTTTTTTTATTGTTGTTCTATTTTTTGTTCTTTTTTTTTATTTTTTAATCTTTTTTTTTTTTTCTGGTCATAATGAGATTACAGAGTTTCTGCGCATTTTATTTGCTTTTCAGAGCTTTGTTAAGCCTGGCCTGCTCCACTGCTGAGTGTATTCACTGTGTATAATTCTGTCTTTCTTTGATGTTGATTTCCCAGAGCACTTAAACGAAGTTTCCTGAAACAAATATGCCAGACTGAATTAATATATGAATAATACATAGTTCTTATTTTAGCACTTTTCATCAGAAGACCTCAAAGAACAGCACAAAGAATAGCAGGGAGATTGTCTTATACCATTCCATGATGGCAGAAGCAGAGGTACAGTGATATTGTGCTCCTTGCCTGACACTGAGTGTAGAAATAGGAAAAAAACAACCTAACTGACAAAAAAATTATCCTAAAAGTTAGACGGCATCAGATATACCAGTAATTCTAACTGCATAACCTGTCTTCATTCCGAGTAAGGCCAAAGGTTTCATATGCGCCCATTTGCTCCTATGGAACTGTTTGAGGATTGAAAGGTTGCTATGTAAGGCAGAACAGTGCTAGTCTGTACAACCCACCAAGCTGCTTGGCAAGATTGAGTATTAAAAGTGAAATTAGTGAAATCCCAAACTTACTCCATAAAGCACTTTGAATGCTAGATAGGGATTTCATGTCCAGAAACACAGTGGACTCATAAGAATGCTATTTTTGTTAAGATATTCAGGCTAAGAGTATGAAAGAGGGAAGCTGCTGAAACTGCCAAGGAGAGGCGAGTATTTAAAACACCTTATTTAGGATTCTTTTAATCCATGTTTTCAGTGATATTCATTTACTTATGTGATTCCCCCATGAGATAGACTCAGGGGGCTAAATTCTCTCTCATATTCCTGCCTGGTCACACTGTCACAGAGATGAGAGAATTTGGAAGTAAATGAGAGTGCCATGTGGTTCCACAGTTGATAAGCCCCAACTGTAATGAAGCATTAGCTGGATGAGCATTTATTAGTAGCTGCTGCACACAGAAGTGTGTAATTTCATGCTATGGGTTAGTAATGCTGATCAAAGTTCAGGAGTCTATCAGAGTTTACCCTATCACACTTTCCAATATCATCAGAAGGAAATTTGTTTCACTTTTCAGTGAAAAAATTGACCTAGATTTTCAGCTTCACCACAGAGACACTTATAGAAGCATCTGTAATGGAGTTTATCCACAATGATTGTGACTAAACTGGAGCAGAAAAAGTGTAACATACTGGAGAACTGCAATGCAATAACAAATGTTGATCTGACTATGAAAAAAAATAAATTGCAGAGGAAATTTTAATAAACAAATAATTTTAATTTACACAACAATCAGATAAAAAGTTATGATCTTTTAAAATCTGCATTATGAGCAAAATCACATTTAATGTTCCAAAGTGGTCAGTTTTAATTTTCATAGTCTGTTGATCTGAAAACATCATAGCAGAGATGACAGAAAAATAGGAGATTGTAATGATATGGGGTTCATCTCTTCTGCCATCTTTTAAGCAAAAGGATGAAAGGAAATGGCCTTAAAATGCACCTGGAGAGGTTCAGACTAGATATTAGAAAAAAAAATTCACTGAAAGAGTGGGTAGGCATTGGAATAAGTTGCCCAGGGCAGTAGTGGTGTCACTGCATCTGGAAGTCTTCAAGAGGCATCTGGAAGTGGCACTTGAAGATGTGGTTTAAGGATGATTATGGTGCTAGTTTGATGATTGGATTGGAGGATCTTGAAGGCCCCTTTCAACCTTAATGATTCAGTCTTCAAGGCCAGGTTGGATCGGGCTTTGAGCAACCTGGTCACTTATCAGTCACCCTTTGATTTATTATGTGTAAAACTAAGAATAAGAGAGAGCAACTTATACATGTTCCTGTTGTATAATTGAAGTTAAAGACATATCAGCAATGTAATTTCTTTATGCTCTACAGGAAGTTTACCCGGGGGAAAAGCAAAGAATAACCAACGTCCAGTTTGCTTGGTCCATTCTGACCATGATTTCCTTGGTAATTGCTCCTAACCAGAAGACAAAAATTCTCACCAGGGAAAGGGGTATTCTAAGAGTGGGATCAGAAGTAGAAGCAAGGAGGTTGGAAGGGGATCAAAAGAAGGGTATAGGTGTTTGACACACTTTTGGGTAATTAAATTCAGCACTGTATACAGCCCTTTTTTCCCTCATGAACGTAGGGTTGTTCTGGCATGCTTTTTTAAAATATATATAATAATTCTTCATCTATCCTTTAATTCTGATGTATTGTATGAATGCAGTGCCTTGAAAGGACTGCCTTCTTCAAGGAAGGAATCCTCAGCTGCAGGTGACACAAGAAGTTTAACCAGGAATTTTCAAAATTTCTATATTTATTTGGTTGGTCTTGTTTTGTTTTGTTTTTTTTTCAGCTGCTCTGGCAGAACTTTTTTCTCATTTGATTTTTCATCTTTTCCTTCTCCAAACCCAGGACAAGAATTTGCTTTGTCTCTGAGTTAAAGAACAACATTTTCCCCCAAGTGCTCATCATATGCAAGTGCCCATCAACTGCAAGTGCCCATTTCATTATTGTTAGAGTTTAGAGCTTTTTACTTATTAACATTAAACTGGTGAACAGTCATGTAGCCTCTGCAGTGTGAAAAGCAACTAAGGTCAACTTTTAAGAGCAAATAAAAAGAGAAAAGCACAGTCAGTGGAGCAGAAATTAGAAAGAAAATAGAATGGAAGAAAATAAAGAAGGAAACCCCCCCAGATTTCAGAAGGCGTGTTCATCCAATTCTTTCATTCATGTTAATGCAAGGTAGAGTAGTTTCACTGAAATCCATGATGAAGAAAAAATTGTTTCCTTCATTTGCATTGTCTTAATATAATATACCTTAGTCTTAGACAAACCCCCTTAAGTGCCAACATGTCTTCTTGCAGCCATACAAATTCAAATTCAAAGTCAAACTATTTTTGCTAAAGCACCTTGTCTTTAATTTAAAGTTTTACATTAACCTGAAAGGCAGGGAGAGCTGAAAATCATGCAAACAGTAATTCATATAACTCAACTGATAAGCTGTAACTCATTAAATCATTATAACTATCACATTCATAAGTGTGTGTTCTATCCTTGTTCTTGTCTAGGATTTGTGAAAGGGCAAGATAAAGAATAGATTTTCCTGATTTCCACACTATTGTTTTGAGGAAGAAGCAGTCGCTTGACATAGTCATGATTTATATAAGTAAAATTTTGACCATATAAATTTGCAAATTATAAGAAGGGAAAAAAATTAAAAATATATCTGTAGAATAAAACTGTATTTCTGGACATGTTTTCTTCTGGTTCATCTTTTTTTATGTTCATTACCTTTGTTATTAAATGCAAAGGCAGCAAGTAGACTTGCCTAAGGGCATTCCACTAAACGTTAGTGACAAATATTGTCATTGTAAATTTCAGCAACTGTTTTTTTCCAAGCAGTTTACCTTTGCCTTTTTTTTTTTTCCCCTGTCACTACCAGGTGTCAATAATCTGCTGCTTAAAGCATAACAGCTGGGAAACAGAGACACAGAACAAGCTAGAGCCAACTGCTTTCAGAAGTCTCCTTTACCTGTGAATTTATTTTGTGTGACTAGAGCTATTATGACAGTGGTGACAAAGCCTAATCTACCGAGAGGGCTTGCTCACTTTTAGATAAACACTGAAAATGGTAGAGTCACCATCCCTGGAAGTCTTCAAAAAACATGTGGATAGGGCCCTTGCCTTTGAGGACATGGTTTAGTGATGAACATGATGGTGATGCTAGGCTGGCAGTTGGACTTGATGAACTTAGAGGTCTTTTCCAATCTTAGTGATTCTATGATTCTAAAGCTCTGGCACTGGGATGTTAAGATTTGAGGCTGAGGTCCCCATCAGGTTTAGGTTCAGAGCATCAAAATGTCCCATTTCAACCTCAGATGACAGCAGCATCTAGTGATCAGATGACCTAGTATTATTTCTAGAACTAAGTGTTCTTGCAATTTTGACTGTCCAAATGGCCAAAACTAAAGGACCTGGTCCTGCTCTGACAATTTCAGGGAAAAGAGTAAGTGTTCTGCTCTACAAAATAAAAAATGATCAGTGGGTTCAATGTAGTTAGCGAGAATATGGGAAAAAATGTTAAAAGCAGGCAAGACTGTAGGCAGGTGAGATTATAGCCCTCTTTACATCTGCGTTAACAGAGTCATAAATCGACCAGTCATTTATTTTTGTCTGTTCAGGAGGAAAAGAACCTGGAAGATTATCTGTATTCCACCTGCCTTTCCACTCAAACATATTATCAAAAAGGTCGGGCAAAGTGATGGTTCTTCTGATAGAAGATCTGGAAGAATGTCCAGAAAAGGGCAATGAAGCTGGGGAAGGGTCTGGAGCACAAGTGTGATGAGTCTCAGCTGAGGGAGCTGGGCTTCTTTAGCCTGGAAAAAAGGAGGTTAAAGGGGAACGTTCTTGTTCTCTACAACTACCTGAAAGAAGGTTGTAGCCAGGTGGGGGTTGGTCTCTTCTCTCAGATAGAAAGTGGTATGACAAGAGGAAAAAGCCTTAAGTTGTGCCAGGGAAGACTGAGATTAGATGTTGGGAAAAATTTCTATCCTGAAAAGTTTGTCAAACATTGGAACAGGTTGCCTAAGGAAGTGACGGAGTCTCCATCCCTGGAGGTGTTTAAAAGATGTGTTGATGTGGCACCTGGGGACATGGTTTAGTGTTGGGATTGGCAGTGCTGGGTTAACAGTTGGACTTGATGATCTTAAAGGTCTTTTGCAACCCAAGAGATTCTTTGATTCCATGAATATATTCTGTTCCTGTACCAAGACCATCTCCTATGGTAGCTCAACAGTTTGTGAAAACATAATGATATCAGAAAGGTCCTGACTTGAAGTTAAATGTCTCGGTTCTATATTCCCATTCCTTACCACCATCTTAAATGTGTATATGCACATCACTGAATGTATATATGAAGAGGTATGTGTGTGTGTGCATGTTAAATGTGAAGTATTACACTCTTAAAAAGATGGAGTGTCTTTGCTGGCCTGGTGGAATATGGGATGGATAAAAAGTTGAACAGTCAAACATAAGATGGAAGTTTCAATAGCATTATATATAACTGGACCCTTTTTTTTTCCTTCGGGAATATGTAACAGTAATCCCATGCTTTGTTCAAGGAATGGGGGCTCACTGACCTTAACACAGGCAAATACATCATTTTGTTTTATAGTGTAATATATTTTGATTGAAATAAAAATGTGTACTAAATCCTTTCATGTTTATAACAGTTTAGAAGATCTGATGTATAAATCCATGATATAAAAAGATGGTGACTTTCTAAAAGCTGTTTGAATCAATGATACAAGAAGGGGCTTCAGTTCTGTTGTGTTGTCTTCTCAGTTTAACACTCATTAAATGTTCCACAACACCATGACCTCCTCATAGAAAACAGAGTTAAACTTCCTGTCCTCTGGCACTAAACAGGACTTCAGTGTTACTTTCTAATTCCATAGCAGTACAAGAGAAACAAACTTTCTGAAATTGCAAGTCTTTTTCCAATTTCTTCTTTTTTCCTCTTTATTTTTTTGGTAGAATGGACATATTTATTTGCTTGGAAAATGGGATGTTCTCTGATTTTGGGACATTGGTGAAAATCTGATATTAAGGTAAGAGAGATAAATTAAAATTTTTTACAATTTCACAGCTTTGCAGTCTCTCATGGCTTGAGAAGTGATGCCTGAAATTCTCTTTCTGTGCTTCTTTATATTTCATTTAGAAACTCAAGTTAGTTTGTTGCATTTTTAATGCAATAAAGTCTTTGTTTGTTACAGCAGCTTATTTAACTAAACCAGTATCTGTGAACTTTTTTTTGTTTGTTGTTAGAGAAGCCATCACAGATTTAAATTTTACCAGTGTTTCTACAGAAGACTGCCTTTCAGAAAAGATTGCCTTTCCACAGAAAACAGATCTTTTTTAAAGAAATTCACCCTGCAGGAATTTTAAGGCCTGAGGATCTAAATCTGTATTTTGAACACTCTCTGGTTAGCATAAAATTTGAAAAACAGCTATAAAAACTAGGACCCTTAACTCCCACTCAAAGAAAATAAGACTTACGGGATTTGCAAGCTTTTGATCCCTCCACCCCTAAACAAATAATTTAAGGATTGATCTCTGGGTTGTGTTGTTTTCCACTGAGGTGCATTTTCTTGTGTATCTTGGATTTGAATAGGTAATGTTGATGCATTGAGATAAAATTGCACACTTCTTTCTGGAGGCATGGATTAACAAACATAAAGTTGTAGCATTTTAAAGAAGCAGAGTACACAAACACTAACAAAACCCAGTGGGAGCAGATCTGGCTATCTCTTGTAAGGGCTTTTTTCAATCCTTGCTATAAGCAGCGTTGTGAATCAAATCACGTGATTAAATCATAGAAAAGCACAGGATGGATGGGAGGCCAGTTCTCAGAAACAGATGGATTTACCAACCTCTTACGCTCTGTGTGGTGGGATTACTGCCAGCAGGTACAGCATGGAGTTAGACTGGCCACCTGCTCAATCTTCTGTATAACTCACCACATCTGGGGCTTACAGTACACTGTTGGGAGAAAAGCGATCTGAAAGTATTGGTTTTATTTATATCAGTCACTTATGTACTAACCAGAAAAGCAGCTGATTTTTTAACAATTATTATACAACTAAAACACAGTTCAGGTATCCTAAAGAAATTTTTAAGGATCGCACAAGAATATTTACTGAACAAAATACATATACAGAGGTACATAAGATATGACCAATTCTTGACAGATTATTTCTGTTACATAATAAACTTGTCTGCTTTTAAGCAAATCTTGTAGATTTAATCTTTTTACAGTTGAATTAATGAGTGATGTGTCTAGCTGGCTGCTGTTGTCTGGGATCACCTTCTCCACATGGTGTTGGCATGGCTAACATTGATGTACTAATGAATGTCCATTCACAACTTCATTAAGGATTTGGCTGCAGGATAAAGCAATGAGGTCTTTGTGAAGGTTTGGTCAAGGAGTCTGTCATAATTTTTCTATTATAATCTGTGATGAAAATATCTAAGGTTATATATGTGTGTAAATATGTTTAAATATGAGCAAGACTATACACCTTCCATGAAGTGTATAGGTTGCAATCTGTATTAATAGGATGATAGAACCCATTCTCTACAGAAAGTTGCAGATGTTCAATTTCTTTTTTATTTAGTTGCAAATTAAGTCCTTAATAGTGTAATAGTCAGAAATGCTCTAGTCATGCCCTTTCTATGAGAACAGCCAAAATCATTCAGCAAAGGCATTTTTTTTGTCCTAAAACTACTCCAAAAAAATCCAGCAGTATTTTTTAAGTTAAACCAGAACTGCAGTTTCTTTACCCACTGTCATCAAGAATACACTTTTGCTGATATATTATGTTCTTGTATTTATGAGATTTTAGCAGCATTGTGTTATCTGGTAATTTATATGTAATATGGGAAACTGAAAATATGGTTTTGAGTGCAAATATATCAAAACACCATTTTGACTGATTTTTATGTTCTTTATATAATCTTTAAGCCAGTTTAGTATCACTTATAGGACGTCTATTGCTAAAATTAAACACTGATTTATGTGCACTGCTTCTAGAACGTACCACTTTATTTCTTTCGAGTAACATAGAAGTAATTTCTGACTTTTCCTTGTGCCAGAAGTTTGAGTGGCAAACTGCTATTATGAAAAGAAGAGAAGGCTCATGGAGTTTGCAAACATATTTAGCAGGACCTAGAGTGAAAAATTCTGAAAAATACAAGAAAAGAACAATATGTGATTTTAGTTGTAGGATAAGAATTGGAACAATTACATTTTTGCAAAAACAACCCCCTTCTTTTTAGCTGTGTGAGCTAGTGAAACATTAGAGATTTATAAGATACTGCTTTCAAAGAGTGTTTAAGAAGTAATCTCTGTGAAATGGATGTAACCTCCAGGGTTTGAGCATAGTCCCTGCATGCCCACCTGAAGTAGCACACTGCAAAATCATACAAACTTCAGCTGATTATTTTCCTAAACCCACAGTTTAAGTTAGACCTTTCTAAAGAAATAAATTGCTCCTGAATATGGAACAGAATCAGAACCATGGAACTAAAATAAGACATGATTCCCAAACTAAAAGCAATTTCAGACTTTAAGGAAAACCTTATTTTATTCTGGCAGAGACTATTTAGAGGATTTCTGGTGATTAGGGGGCATCCAGCCACAAATAGAAGGAATGCATTCAAGCCTCAGTATTTTTTATTGCCAGGCCTCTAAAGACTCCTAAGCCCAACAGTAATGGCAAATGATGGCACTTTGTGTTTTGATAGAAGCAAGGCAAGATGACACAGCCTTTGTCATAGGGATCCCACTCAAATGTCAGTGAATATAGTATACAGGGAAACACATAACCTGATTTTTTTATTTTTTTTTTTAAGTTGAATCATCAAATGAAACCTACTTGCAGTATTGTACATCTAGGCTGTTTGAGGCTGTTTGATGGAAGATGTAAGTAACTTTATTGGTGAAAATAAAGTAATAAATTTCAACCAGTGAAAGGAACACAAATCTGTTTATCCTCTTCCCTCTTGAGATGACAACAAAAACTAAGAAAAAAAAATAAAAAAAAAGAACAACACCAAAACTGTGCTTTGTTATTGAATGGAAGCAAATAGTTTTACATATTGGAGAATGTTCTAACTGTTGGAGAATGTTCTAACTGCTGGAGAATCTCCAGATATTTTACTGAAGATATAGACGGTATATGTCATTCAGGTACTGTCAAAGGAACAGAATTGTCCTCTTCTTGGAATGCATTGTTGAAACATATCTGTTACTGGACGCCATCTGGTCCATCACAAAACAAACCATGTTGCACTTCAGAGACCTCTATTCATAGTTATTCCTAAGAACATAGTTGCTGACAGAATGGGACAATACGCAGGCGGAAAGGAAACCAATTGATGCACAGATTACTCAAGGATACCTTTCTCCAAAGATGTCCTCTAGATTTGTGAGTTAAATTACCCTAAAACTCAGTGTGTTTGATATTTGGAACCCAGTGAAAACAAAAGTTATGTCTTCACAGTGTCTCCTGACTTTGGAGATGTTTTATTTCAGCTATAAAACTAGAGAAGAACTTGCTAGGAGAACTTGCCTGTAGTCTCCGCTGACTGCACTCCCCATGTTAGGGCCAGAAACATTTGTGGTCACTGTACCCTGTGAAATTAAGCAGCTGCTTTTTCAAATCTTTTCCAAAGGCTGATCACGATCCAAAGGGAATGGGCAGGGTGTGGATGATGTCCCACCCTGGGCGACAGTGGTGACTGTGCATACTGATTACATTGTGGTGACTTGGCAAAGAAAGTGTTGATGAAACTGTTTTCCATGAGAAAGTACATTTTATTTGAAATTTAGAAGCTTAGAAAAATCATAATTATTTTGGCTTACAAATAATTTTAGACATTTAAAGGGGGAATATAATTTTCTGGCAATTAGAATGTATACAGTAATGAACAAAACACAAAGAAAAGAAATTGTTTTGGCATAAGAATACATTTTGACTGAAATGGAGGTACTCTCAGGCTTTTTTTCTGTAGCAATTTCATAATTTTTTTATTTGTGGTCTGAATTAAAAAAAACACAACAAACCTTTTTGAGCAGAATTTGTTCTGCATTCAACTCTATTCAACAGTAGATTTGAAAGTTCAGATTATCTTTTTCTGTGTTGATCACAAGTGTGTCTCCTGACAGTTAAGGAGGCATCAGGACACCGCAGAAGATGACCAGTTTTGGAGGACTGTTATTTGCATGACTCTAAGGCAGAATTCACCCAATCATTTTGAGCATGGAGCAACCTGGTCTAGTGGAAGATGTCCCTGCTCATGGCACGTGGGTTGGACCTAGATTACTTTAAGGCCTCTTTCAACACAAACCACTCTATGATTTTATGGCATTGTAAAAAGAAACTGGCTCCCTTGGACTCTTTCTGAAGTGACCAGAGTGACAGTTCAGAGCGCTAAGATAACTGACTCTGTGCCAGACAGTCATTTCAGAAAAACATTTAGGCAGACAGTCAAACCAATCCCTTGTTCAACAATCCCTCAAGAAGAACATTGTAAGGGAGCCTAAGTTATCTCTATGTTTCTTGCTGAATAAGGAGGTACTAGTGAGATGCAGTATGGCAGATGGCAGCCAGCTTCCAAACAGGATAAGTAAAGGATTTATGGTTGTTTCAGGGTTTGGTGTGTTTTGGGTTTTTTTTCTTTTCTTTTGTGTATTTTTTTCTTTATTTTTTTTACTTAATTTGTTAGGCTGTTATCTGTAATGATGGTTTCAGCCATCACAGGGTAGGGAACTAGCTATAGTACTTCTAAAAAATAACTAAACCCAGACATTACCCCAGAAAAACAGCATTGCTTATGGGTGGTGTGATACAACCAGAGATCATGTCATAGCAACTAACACATCACCAATGCACCTGACTGTTTTGTTTACCAGCTTCACCGTAATAGGTCTATCATTATTTCTTCCACTGCTAAACATCTACATTATGATTTTTTGACAGTATCTAGAACTGGACTTTCTGACCTGGTTAGTCCTTTCTAGCCTTCTGCATTCATTATATAGCAGTAGCATTATAAATAATATATACATATATAATCCCCCCCAATTAAAATAATTGGTATTTTGTAGTAGATACATCTCAGCTAATGTATCAAATCACAGCATACGTACATGCCATTGTCTTCCCTCTATTTTATATGAAATTTTGTATAGATGAGACATATGATTATAATATACCAAGATGTATCTCATTTCATCCATTTTTGCATGTGCAATTTAAAAGCCTTCTTAATGTACTTTCCAAGATAATTTTTGTTGTATTTTCTTTTCAGAGGTTTTGTTTATACCCTGTTCATTTCTAATGATAGCTTTAGACATAATTTTGTATACTTAAGTAGATACAGAGAATTACAGTGTCAGATCAATATCTGGAACCCACAGTATGTGTACACCTATAAAAAAAAAATAGGATAAAAATAGAAAGAGAGAAAGAGCTGAAGAAAACAGATCTTTTGCCACATTTCTACTCTGTGAAATCTATAAAGTTCATGAAATAAGGTATTCTGAGACAGACCCCTATATTAGCTTTTGCTAGTGCTTATACACCCTATTTTCCTGACAAGAAATTGGGTATTTTCATGATGAGGTTTCATTATATGTTGTGGGGCAAATAATATCAGTTGTTGCTCCTGCATTCCAGCAGCACAGCAGCCTAACAGATATTTAATGGATATTACTACTTCTACTTTTAAAATGGAGCCCTGTTTAATAGAATTTCAAGTTTGGTAAAAAGTTATAAAAAGCTACTGAATCTTTTACTATGAAAGAAAAAATGTTTCAAGGTAGCTAATGCTATTACCATCAGATAGAAAACCAGGTTTCTAAAATCTGTTTACTTTGTTGTGTCTGTGTGATGTGACAGGAGAAGGTGATGACTGCAGCTAAAGGGAGACATCAGTTACAGTGCTGTTCATAAATATAGTTTGCTCGACAATAATGTCTTATCTCTCTGCTTTTTCCTTTCTTCAAAGGGCAGCTTCTTCATGAGTTTCTGATTTTCAAATTTCTTTATTCTTTTAAGTACTTACATGATGGTAAAGAGGGTCTATAAAGTCATTCTGACAAATGGAGTGTTTCAGGCAGGTTTACTTACTCCAAAGAGAGGTATTCCAAAGGGATTTTCACAATAGCTAAAGGTAAAAGCTCAGCTTAATAGTGGGCTCAAATATTTAAAATAATATTGTTTTTTCATTTTATTCCTATGAAAATTTTAGCTGGAAACCCTGGGTACAAAAATTAAAAATGTATGGAATTCTCTACTGATCTTTCTCCCTCAGTTTATTTATTTTTTTCATTTTTGTGGAGTATTGTTATTAAAACCTCATTATGTCAGTACCTTGCCAGAGCTGCTGGGTCAAACTGCATCAAACTGATTCTACTGTGTACTGATTCCTGATGTGCTGCTCGCTGGCACCCACAGGTTGTTCATTGCTGCTGCAGATGCACTTAGTGTTCAAGCAAAAATCCCACAACCTTTAAGTCTGAGCTTCTATTAAATATCAGTGTAGATGATTTACACAGGTGATGTAATCCATTTGAGTAAGCTGGTGCTTAACTTGAGAGGATTTTTTTATTCTTTTAATGAAAATACTTTTCAGGATGTTATGATTATATTATTCAATGTATTAATTTCCTATATAAATAATGTTTGAACAGTTCACCCTCAATTTTGGCTTCTTCAATTTCTGTCAAAGGTAGTGTTAAAGAATTGTTTCCTTTATAATAATTAACTAAGATTTTACATCACACATTGCTTACTTTGTGTTCCAAAACATGGGATTTCTTTACAACATAAACCCCTGACATTTACTGTGTGAATTAATCATATTTCTATATACTCTATATATAATAACAATACTTGACAAGGAAGAATTAGGACATCCTGGTTGGTTTTGGCTTGGTTAAATCACTCTCTGTCAAATGACTTTCAGACAGCATTGGGAAATGAGAACAGAAAAGAATGATTCCCAGAACGCGTTTTGGATGCAGGAGGCTGACTAGGTTTATTGGCAATGCAACAGGTTGTTTCATGCTTGCTGGCCTTTACCCAAGGCTGGTGCTGGACACACTCAGATCACCAGTTTAGATGTTCATGGCCTTGGTGCTCATGCTTGTTGATTGCTGCAGTGGCACGTAGCAGAGACCTTGGGGCTGACCAGCACAGGCCCTCAGATGTCTGTGTTACAATTACTCTAATTAGCCTGTGCACTAAGAGACACAACCTTGTTACCTTCCGAACACCCTGGAGGATTGTTTTGTTAGCTATTTTGGAAGGGTCCCCATTTTAGGACCTGACAGCCATGGCAAAAGCTTCCTTATTATGATCAAAATGAGCTTTATTGCTCCACAGAAGTAAAAAGAAAAAAAATATTTAGCCCAAAACATTGAGTGAACAACTAATTGCATGAATAAAACATGAACTAACACTAAAATTTCTCCTTAGCTGTTCCAACATTTCACCAAGATTCTAAAGCCACCTTGTAGGCTTTGTTATTTGCTCAAGGGACAGCATACTCTAAAGAGTTTTTTTTGTTTTCTCTTTTCTGTGAGACAGCTATTACATCTATCAAGAAAAATCGCTTAGAAGAGTTTGTTTCCTCTGCAGTACAAGATACTTTCCCCTTGTGATACAGCTGTCCATCATTCCCTGCAAGTGAATAGCAGGAGATCACATGAGACTGGATGACTGTGTCCCTTCCACTATTTCTCTAAAATTATTTGAGTATTATTTCTACTGTGCATTTATTACATTTTATTAGAATATTTTTGCCTTAAGATTTCAGTCATCCTTGTTTTGCTTACAGCTTTATCAGCCCAAGTGATATGTATTTTTTATGAGCTCTGTGTTATGAGAAATAATGCATAATGTATAAAGTAAAACCTTTTAGGATTTATGTTTAACTGACTACAAGTTTTGCATGTTGCTTACGTGTAACATGCAAATAATATTAAATGTTCTTCTGTGGAGGAAATTGAAAAAAATATACACTCCCTGTTTGATAATTTGAAGGAACTTTGTCACAAAGATAAATTTAATATGATATCAAAATTTGTGTAATTAACCAATTCATAAGCAAGTGTACAAATCCAGTTTAGCAATCTACTGCAAGGCAAAACCACTGCACAATTATGCTGCAATTACAAGTTAATTACATAGATATAAGAGCATCTAAATTTTACTTATACTGTCTTTTTTCAAATTATAGTAATTAACATTGCAGCTTCTAGGTTTTACCTTGCATAACAGTAACACACATGACCTGGTTAACTGCAGTTTTTCTGCTCTTACGTTTACTTCCTATGAAAATATTACATAAAATACTGACAAAACATCATTCACTGGACAATTGGAATTGAGAATTCTTTCAACATAATTTGTAAACAATGCCTAACTGGAAGTAAATAAATACATACATGAATATTTATTTCTGAATTTGAAGTTTGGCCATAAAATGTTAGGATATCATTCTGATCTTGGGTTGAGAAGCTTTCTGGTGCAGTATTACAGACTTCCTCTCTTTTTGGAGTTAAAAACTAAGGTTGTTTTCATCCTTCTTAACTTTAGATGCATAAGACGGATAAATGGCATTTCTTTTCCTCATTTTCTGTAGAGGGAACAACTCGACTTGCTTAAGCTGACTTGTACTTTTCTGGAGTTGTTTTCCCAATGCCTTATGACTTCTTAAGCTAGTGGGTGCCAAAGCCAGTTTTTCCCTCTGCATCTGCCTCTGTGCTCTTCTTTCTCGCGGCTATTGGCACCCATGAGCCAAGCAGTCTAACAAGATGCACAAGAAATATATAAGTACCAGGGTTGTGAAGCAGCACAGGCTTTTCATATTCTTAGTGCATACTGCCTATATCTTAGGATTTTAAACTGATGATGTAATAACAGAATTTGAATATTTATTACTTTACCAACAATATGAAACGTTGCTCTTTGTTCAAAAGGTTGTGGTTAAACTTGTTTTGAAGCATTCTTTGTTTACAGGTCTGTAGGCACAAGGAAAAGGGAAGTCTAATGTCCTCTTATGAGAAAGATGCATCCTTATGCTTCCTCTTATTATTCCACAAAATCGCGAAGTGCTGCACGTAAAACGTCATCTAGAAAGTGTTTACAGCCAAAACCAGAGATGATAGGTGTCTCAAGTGAAACACGTGTGTAGGAGAGGAGTTGAAACTGAAGTAATCCTGATTAACATATTAAGTAGCATTTTCAGAATAAGCCTCACCTAAGTGTTACCTTTATGGTTACCAAAAAACAGACATTCAGTAAATATCCCAAAGTCCTGTTTTATGCTTTTTTTCATGTATTTTTTTTTTTTTTATGAATGTAACAAGACTCCTCTGTTAAGCATCTCTTAAGCTGGACTCCAGCAGAACTACACTATATCTATAAACACGGAGCATGCAAGATGTGAGAGGTTTTAAACCTGCATGTTGCCAGGAGCATCTGAAAGTCTAATCATGACAGGTTGTACATCCTTTCATTTCGCAAGTCTATTTGTTCACACTTAATCAATGATGTTATTTTAAATAATCAGATCAGAACATTTTGCCCTGGGAACAGGCGGTAATTCAAAGAATTGCAGACACAGTAATACCAGCAACAAGGAACCAGTGATTTCCTATTCCTCATTTTATAAACTTCAATTTAAAGTTAGCATATTTTATCATAAAAAGGGAAATCAAAAATCCTGATATGTGAGTTTCATATCCATACATCTACTGTGCTATCAAGAAAGCAAACAAAAAAATACTATGACAAAAATGAGAAAAGAGTAATTTTATGAAGATGGAGAAGAGAGCTGTATTAGATATTTATGTTATAGGAGCACATTCATTACTTTTTTTCAACAGCTGTATATGCTGCTGTTTTCTCAATGCCCATCATTTTGTTAACTAACCATGAAATAATGTCATACCAGAAGTGAATGTTTGTTCTTAAACCTTTATTCACCCATATCAATAAACTCGAGAACGAGTTTTCCCGTGTCGAAAAGTACACTAAAGAATAAATAGCTTCATGTGTTAATTTTTTTTCTTTCCCAAGTTTCAATTTAAGAAATGTATCTTTTTCTTCTAGAGTAAGCACATGGGATCTGACTAAAAATATTTTGGTTTCTCTGTTCACTGGAAATGCCAATGATTACTCCCTCATGCATTAAAAACATTTGGAATAATTATATTCATTACAGTACACACATAAGTTTGAATTCAGGTAACTAAACTGGTGGTATAGCTTTTTAAATACATCAAAACTGTGTTTATGTTAGGAGGGAAAAGGGACTATTTAACTGACACAAAAAATAACTCAGTATAAATTGATCATTAATAAATGTAAGCTGGTAATTAAAAGATGATGTCTAACCTTTAGAAAGATGAGGTTCCGGAGCTGCAGTGTCATCACTGGGTGAAATTAAATTAAGTTCAGTGTACTTCTGAAAGACATCAAAAGCAGGTTGTGCGTTTGATAGTAGGAGGATGAAATCAGTAAGGCAGAAGTTGTCCTCTTCTACATCTCAGCAAGGTCAAAAGAGGAAAACTTTTGCATTAGAAGAAATTTGCTATGATTCAGGAAATTAGCTAAATACATTTAATCTGCCAACTGAAGTAAATAGGCTGGTGGAAGGGTAGAAAATGGAGATGCAAGAACAATAACCTGAGTAGCTCAACTACACCAGGAAAGAAACAATTTAGGGAGGTGTTTGTTTCATCTTTATAATTTTTTTCCCTCAGCTAAATTCCCTGAAATTTCTTATTTTGTTAGCATTTCACATCTAACCCGCTTCTTAAGTATATAATGCAACCATTAGAACTCTTCTCTTGTTTTCTTACACACAGATTTTTTTAGAAACAGGTATATCCTGATTCAAAGACCTCTGAAGTCAAAGGACAAACTTTCATTAAGCTTTGGCAAAAACTGTGAATACTGCTCTTGCAGCTTAAGATGAATGGTGCACAGACAGATATCTTCATTCTATCAGGGCTAGTTTTTAGTGAGCTTGCTGCAATCTGAAGTCAACCTTTCTGTGTATTTTTACATCTACACATTCATCTGTGTCCTACATACTTAAGCATTTGAAAGTTGTAATTAGGGAATATCTAAGGCAGTTTGCAGTTCTGATACCCTTGTCTTCTTATTCAGCATAACAGGAAGGAATGAAAGTATAAAATGTCATTTTGTAAAATCTGTCACTGCCATAGCCATATGTATCAAATCACAGTAAATTTGCCCGTCAGTGTGCATGAAGTAAATTACTTATATTCATAGACCATTGTGCATTTCCTGTAAGTATTCCTGGAAAACATTTCCTTGCTATAGGTTTTGAATTAATCAATTAACTTTTGTTTTTATAGCACCATTCTGGAAAATCCACTCATAGTACTTTCAGTAATAGAGATAAGAAAAACGAATCAACGAATCCATACTCTCCATTTAAGTCCAAAGCATTTGTCTTCTTGACGTTCACTGAGTACATTTCAGCTGTGGAAGTTCCAACAGTTTAAGAAACTTTCCTCTAGGAACCATTTAACAACAAAATTAACAAATAGACATA
This sequence comes from Oxyruncus cristatus, assembly GCA_013399855.1. Lineage (NCBI taxonomy): Eukaryota > Metazoa > Chordata > Aves > Passeriformes > Cotingidae > Oxyruncus > Oxyruncus cristatus. Next base: position 1,209,047 of record VXAY01000695.1, on the reverse strand, counting down.
GGAAACAATAAAAGTATCTCAGTCACAGAAAAGAAATATGGAGCCAACTGGACCTTTGATTCAACTCTACAAATCATGTCTGAAGTTAATCATTTGGGAAAATCAGAAAATATTTTCCAGTCAATACTGGCAGCCACAGTGTGGCTGCTGAAGGACAGTTCTGGGATTAGTCAGAGTTACTCACAGATGTCAACAATGTGGATGTCTACAGCTCAGCTAGGCTCTTTTCAGGGTCATGAACAAAAATTATAGCTCAGGTCAGCTCACCTGTATGGGACTTGATGAGTCATGACCTTCAAGTGCCTGTTTCTCTCTTTCAATCATTGAAGGTGTTGAACATGATTAACTCTGCTGTAGACATCTACAGAAACCTCTCCTGTTCACTAAATGAGTTTTGGCATGAACTATAGCCTGATATTATAGTGAAACTTCAGTTTAGTAGCCAAATAGAAGACAAATCTAATAATAAACTCAGCAAATTCCACCTCAGACCTGCACAAGACATGAGAGGCATGAGTTCACATATTTAATAGTAGTGTGTAAATGCCATAAGAGTTTTGGAAGAAAATAATGCCATGAAATTATGAAACAGAGGCTGTATTCACCACCTTAGATAAGATTTTGTCATTTTTTTAGAAAAAACTAAAATGTCAATATAATTATGGTTTCCAAATATATAAACTGGAAACATACAAAAAGTCCTCACAGGTGCCTAAATGCATTCAAAAGTTAGTTCCTCAGTAAAATGAGGTGCTAAATGGATCAAATGTTACCTACATGCCAGGTTTTATCAGATGGTTTGTTGACCCTTATTTCTGCAAGTCACCCAGAGAAAATGATATTAGTACTTTGGACACATGTTGAGAGCAGAGCTAGAGCACCTGCAAAAGCCCTTGTACAACTGGGCAGCTGCAGAAATATCCAGAAGGAAAAAATGAAGGAACCTCTCATATGAACAATGTTCAAAGAGAGCAAAATTTTGGTATTCAACTGAGAGTTCAAAACCTTGAAGAACTGGAGAGGAAGACTCCTCCTGACATACAATGTGAATTTTCTGCATCTGTTCATCTCGCTGTCCTATTGGATGTTTTACAAATCTTGTTCCTGTCCTGAGCTGTGTCTAATCTCTCCTCCAAGACCTTGCTCCATGGGGTTTTTTTTGTGTTAGCTCTATTTTATTTCATGAGCTTCCCTTGTGACAATTCATTTTGGGGGCAGTTGATCTATATGCCTCTCCTCCATGTGTTAGGGGAGGAGAGGCAGATAGTTTACAGGGGATAGTTCAGTAGAATCATACATGCTGAACATAGGTTTTTGCAGGTAAAATGGTGTCTTGTCCTACAGAATAAGTTTTATTCTAGATGTAATTGAAAAGTGTTTTTATTAGTGAAAAAATCAAAGAGTTACAAGGTCACTGATCTCTTGCTGTCAGGATACATCCACGCTTTTATTTGCACATTTGCTGACAAGCTCTTTCTTCCTCTGGCAGGCTTCAGACTTACCCCTTTTATCTGTTCTCAAGGTAAATGTAAGTCCTATATGCAAACAAGGGTCCGTTGAAACAGCCCTTCTCTCACACCATGCTCTCCTGACCTGAGTTTTCTCATTTGGTAACAGTGGGATTCCAGTCATGTAACTGTACCTAAAAATTAATCACCTAGTGTTATCAGTTAAGCCACCTATGGTCTTTTAGCAATCATGGGATTTTCAGACTGTGAAAGGTGACTTTCTTTCTTCTTTGTGAGAAGTAACACATTCCCAAGGTGGACATGTCTCTGTAATATTTTTCTTTCTCAGCTTAACTGTAGGACATCCATGATGTAGCAATCAGAAAGCTGAAATTCCAGCCAGTCTTGCCTTAGTAGAAAAGGGTAAGCTCTTTCCTGTCCCTCATGGAGAAATCTGGGCATCAAGGAGCTTGCCAGTTCCAAATTCCTGCCTTTCTCACTTCCTCCAACACTACACAGAACACCATTTTCCCTCATTTCCTTATTTGGATCAACAAGCAAGAATCATGAAGGGCTGTTTTTGGGAAAGAAGATCATAATGTGATCAAAACTCATTTTAGTTCCATCAGAGAGCCAGTAAACTCTTTGTGTGGCTACCATAAGAACTATATCACGGACTGCTATAAAGGCTAAAGTAATGGATTGACCCAGGAAAATAAAATAAAGCCTTCAGAGCTCAATAAAAAAAAAATGCTTTCAGTCACTCATATGTATGTTTAGAAACCCAAAGTTACGTGGAAAAACAGAGACTGCAAAGATGTCAGTATTTTTAGTTTGTGTGCAGTAAACCACCAAAAAACTATACAGATTTAAGTAGACTGCAGTTACCTGTGTCACAAAGAAGAAATCAGCTACTTACATTTGACCAAGCATGGTGGATTGACCTCGGCTGCCAGGTACCCAACAAAGTTCCTGTGTCCCTCCCCTCTTCACCTGGACCAGGGAGGAAAAATATAACAAAAGGTTTGTGGTCATCATAAGGACAGGGAGAGATCACTCACCAACTGCCAGTTGTCCAATCATGGACAAAACAGACTGAACCTTGGGATGATTAATGTACTACCAATCAAACCAGAGGAGGTAATGGAATTACAACCGAAAGTGAAAACATCTTCCCTGCACCCCTCCCTTTTTCCAGGGCTCAGCTTCATTTACAATTTTCTCTACCTCCTTCCCCCTTCAGTGGTGCAGTAGAATGGGGAATGAAAGCTGCGGTCAGCTCATCACACATTGTCTTTGGTACTCTTTCCTCCTCAGTGACAGGACTCCTCACACTCTTCCCCTGTTGCAGTGTGAGTTTTCTCCAGCAGGAGAGAGTCCTCTATGAACTTCTCTAATGTGAGCCCTTCCCATGGGCTACAGTTCTTCACTAACTGGTCCAACCTGGGTCCCTTGCACAGGGTGCAGCATTTCAGTAATAGAAGGCTCTAATATGGGTCCACTTCAGGGCCATAAGTCTTGCCATCAGACCTGTAAGCGTGGCTCCTCTCTTCGCTGGACCACTGGAGTGAGTGCCAGGGCAATGCCAGGAGTCTGTTTCAGCAGTCTTCCCATGGGGTTGAGCCTCCTTTGGGCATCCCCCTGAGCTGATGTGGGGTCCTCCCAGGTCTGTAGGTGGATCTCTGCTCCACCATGGACCTCCATGGGCTGCAGGGGGACAACCTGCCTCACCATGGCCTGCATGGGGAATTTCTGTGCCAGTGCCTGGAGCACATCCTCCCTCTCCTTCTTCACTAACCTTCATGTCTGCAGAGCTGTTCTCAACTATTCTCATTCCTCTCATTCCTCTCCTCTGCAGTTTTTTGTGCAATTTTTTACCCCATTTTCATCGCCTTCTTAAACGTGTTATCCCAGAGGTGCTGCCACCATTGCTGATGGGTTCAGCCTTGGCCAGAAGTGGGTCTGTCTTGGAGCTGGATGTCATTTGCTCTGTCAGACAGGGGGTAAGCTGACAGGTTCTTGTGGAAGACAACCCCTATAGCTCCCTAACCATCAAAACCTTGTCACAAAAACCCAATAGAACAATGCTAAAGGTGTGACAGCATTATCAAACAGCAAAATAAATTGTCATTGCCAGTACATTTTATTGGCAAGAGAGAATTTTGGGTTAATTAGCTGATTTCTCAAAGCTGTTAGCTATCCACTTTCCAGCCAGTCAGTATTGAATGTTTGGTGATCTCTGATTTCTTACAGGCTTGTTCTGCCATTCAGGTTGCTAGCCACTTACTAATGATTGTCCTGGGAATGCCTTGACTTTCAGAACAGCAGTGTATTTTCTACCGCTTAAGGTTGTCAATAAATTTAACAGTTCTAGCATGAAAAACACATCCTTGTTCATCAGGCACAGGTAACACAAGGACATCATCAGATTGCCAGTCTGGGATTTAATACATTGGATTGCCCTAATATGCAGTAATATTTCATACCTCCAGCTCTCACCTCACAGAAAGCTGTTAGTGAAATGCTCCTTAATACCTTAAGGAAATTTTGGTGTTTGAGGAGACTTTATTTTTACAGGAAACCAGCAAACCAGCAAACCAGCATGGAAAGGTAGGAGAATTCAGAGCAGCAAAAGCATTCCTTAGATGCTGAGCTTTAATTATTTGCCTTTGGTGAAGCATCAGATCTTTGACAACTCTTCTACATATATTGTAAATACAGCTCTAGATCTTAGTCATATAATCATAAGATAATTGAGGTTAGAAAAGACCTCTTAGATGGAGTTCAACCATTAACCCAGCACTGTCAAATCCACCACTAAACCATGTCCCTAAGCACCACGTCTACACGTATTTTGAACACTTCCAGGGATGGTGGTTCCACCACTTCCCAGGGTGGCCTGTTCCAGTGCTTGACCACCCTTTCAAAAACAATTTTTCTAATAGGCAATCTAAACCTCTCCTAGTTCAACTTGAGGCCATTTCCTCTTGCCCTATTGCTTGTTAAATGTGGGAAGACAATGACCCGTACCTGGTTACAACTTCCTTTTGGGTAGTTGTAGAGAGCAATAAGGTCCCTCCTGAGCCAGCTTTTCTCCAGAATAAACAACCCCAGTTCCCTAGAATAATCCTTTCTTATGTGCAGGGAATAGTTTTTTAATATAAAAATATGTCTGTGCACGCACATGCTGTTGCAAACATGTACCATCCATTCCTTCTGTATCTTGACAGAAACAACCATGGAAAAATTCTCAGTTTCCTTTGAGAACCCAATCCTGGTCTTCTCCAGGAGAAACTGCTCAGCCTTGATGCCCTCACCTTCTCAGCTTAGGGTAGCTTCATCCTACATGAGGGCCCTTGGTCCAAAGTTGTAGACACCTTGTCCTGCTCTTTCCCTTGGGAAATTTTGATGCCAGCAAGGAATCCTCTAGCCTGGTTTCTGGTGACTGAAATCATCAAACCCAGAATTTTTAACTATTTAAGTCAATTGCTGCTTATCTTTCTTAAGTGTTCAGTGTAGCATATAAACAATGATCAAAGACTGATTAAGAAATAAAATAGATTAAATAAGAAAGAGAAGGAGGAGACTAAGGAGGACAGAAAATAAATAAAGAGAAGTATAAAGAGCTTCATACTCTTTTCAGTCTATTGGGATTCATTACTGGCTTCTGTAGGGTTGATTTAGTTATCGTCAGTCTTTTCCCATTTATCTGGTTATTTGTAATCTTACCAAAAAAAACAGAATAGACCTATTTCCAAATCACACTTTTGAGGAGGAAGTTTAAAATTCATTACAGGCGTAAAAACAAATCAAGCTGACAGAATGCTCAAATACACTGTACTGCCTGGATTTATAATTGAAAAACCCTCTGCTGCATGAAATGAGTGAAATAGAGCAGATGAACCAGCAGACAAGCAGGAGACCAGAATTAAACAAATTTGTGTAAAGAAATCCCACTTACTTATCAGATACCAGGAATGCATTTTCTCTATATTTGACCTATCTGTCAGATAATGTGAGCAAATATTGGTTGGGATTGGAGGGCGGGGGCATCCAGATTGCTTTTCTATTATTTATTTATTATCTTTCAGGTACATGGTGGCAAGTGCCTGTATTAACTTTTGGGAAGAAAATAAAGACTGAAAAGATGTGTCTGATTATGATACAAAATCCTGTGGGCTCAGTTCTCCCTTAGAATGTTTTAAATCCACTATTTGGAAGCCAGTTCTCTTTTCAGATATGGATCATCTGATGCAACGCAGATGCCTGGCTTTACCTAAGCATCACTCTAAACATCACCAGAGGTTTTTGGTTAGGAAAGTATTTACCCAGACATTAAACACTAGTTATATATCCAATCATAACACAGTTTAGCAAAAGTTATACATACTAGCTTAGTTTTGATCATATATTTAAAGGTACATTTTTTTCTGTTTAGCAGTTATGCTAAACATTAAACTTTAAGTATTGTTGTCTCTTTTAACATGACCTCTGAAACTATTGGAGTGAACTCTTCTCCAAGCCCTAAAAACCTCCTTGAGAATAAAAATGAGATAAACAGTTGAGATAGCCAAACTGAGTGATTATCCTTGATATCTATGTGTGTCACAGTGGCAATGTTTAGACTTGATTGGTAGCAGGAAGCCAGACTTAGTGGTGAGGCAGTGGTAATTGTGAACCATTGTTCATTTACAAGCTGAAAACCAAGAAATGCCAAGACACTGTGACTAAGGAGCCAATAGCTACAGGTTATTCCCACAGTACATGTCATCTCTTCCAGCCTTACACCCTGTTAGTAGCATGATTAAACTCATACTGCATCAGGATCAATTAAGAAAATAAAGAAAGGATGGTGGTTTGGGTTTTTTTCCATTTATTTTCCTCCCAGAATTATTGTGCCTGATTATTTTCCCAGGATCAAACTAGTTTGCCATTTTTATAGCATCCACCGATTTCTAGAGCAATGGGAGTCAAACAAATTTTATGAACTTGGCAACAGATTAGCAGAAAAACTCTGGAAGATGGTTAAAAATATGAAAGAAATCTAATTAGAACCTGTTTCTGAGCTCTTGGACTCAGTGAAGAAAAATCAGTTGTGAGGAGAATGACCCATGAACAGTTATGTCTTTCTGCTGAAAGATGCTGTTTCAGAAGAAAATTTGACACTAAAAATGTGGATAAGTCTTTAGTCAAAAAGAGTTTTATTTGTCTTTTGGAAATGATGATTCCCCAAGTACTGTGCTGTGGAGACTTTTATCTAGTCATGTTTATCTATCAGTAGTAGCTCTGACACTGATATTTAAATGCCAAAGATAATCATGCAGGATTTTTTCATTTACCCTGGTCATCTTGCCGGGAAGATGACGAAAGTCATTACCATTCCTTGCATTACCAAGGGGTAATCATTCAATGCCAATTATTTTAGAAATAGAAATTCTAGCTACCAGTGGCCAGTAGAGTCCGTATTTATTTCCTTTTATGCAATAGTATATCTTGGAGGTACAGAAAAACCTCAAGCTCAACTTGGATAAACATCCAAAAGCCCAAAGGCTTATCCAGACCTAAAGAGTCTGCAAAACAAAGCAGAAGCTTTATGATTTCTGATGGGTGCCTTCCTCAAAAATTGGAAAATGAAAGTTCAATGGATATGACAAAATAATTTGTAACTTTTGTGCCTTTTTGTCCTGAAACTTGAGCAAAGTTTTCAAGGAGAAAATTTTCATGCCCATAAACCTTTGTAAGTATCCAAATTTGAAAGCTTATGCAGGCACAAAATGTATCTCATGCTTCTGCACTAAATTTCTCAAAGGATACATGCACAGTGATGAATAGTACTAACCTCAGAGAGGACTCAAAACTTTCTGCCATTAAAGGGTTAAATTTTTGTTATGCTGAGGTAGAAATGGGTGTTGAAGGGTGAAATAAGGAGGAATAAATGTTAAAATCTTGTTAAATTGGGTATTATTTTTCTCCTTGTAAAAGACTTGTTTAATAACCCAGGAAAGTGCATTTTTTTCCTGTAGGTTCAGTCTCAACAAATCTAAGCAGAGATGGGACCTGAGGAACTTCCACTTTACCATTAACTGTGACTCCCTGGGTGCCTTTCGCTTGTTCATCTTCCTATCCAACTTTTCCAAATTATCTGTTTGGGAAATTACTTAATTGCCCATCTCCCAAGAGTTCTATGAGAACTATTTAATTAGTCTGTAAGGTGTTCTAGAAACTATCCATTTCTTTAATTTTATTTATATTATGTCTGATTAATAAGTGCTTGAAGTTCAAACTCTGTTCAAAGTCATTGGAATTATGTTGGGTTTTTTTTCTTTCTTACTTTATTTCCAGCAGGCTAGGCAAAAACAGAGACAGTGACTAACGAGTTCAAACTTTGGAAATAGCACTTTTTAATATTGTCAGTGCCTGCTTCAACTCCCAAGTCAACCATTCCCTCGACTAAATGATAGAAAGGTCTATTTCCCAGTTCCAGAGCTAGATGATGATGATGGTAATTTCATTATATTTTCTCCATTGCTTTCAACTTATCCTTTTAATTAAAATGTAAAGGAATGACGGAACTCCCATGCTCACTCTAAGACTTTACTGAAAGTTCAAGATCCCAAGTGGGACTTGAACTCACATTATCACAGAGCAGAAGTTCAAAGCACTAAAACAGGAACCATTAATGTGTCAAGCAAGTAAGCTAGCACTTACCAGGATCAATTTTCCACTTAGGCAGCCTTTGCCCAATTGTGCTAACTCCCACTGAATCTATACCCACTAATGGATCAAAGCTGAGAGGCTAGGAATTCTTAAATCATTAGTTTCCAAAGCTCATTAATATAATAATGCAACTGCACCCACTAGTGTTGCTATGAGAAGGAGTTTTAGGTTTGGTTTTTCTAAGGGTTTTTTTTAGGGGGGGAGATTTTTGACCCAGTGTGAAAGCTTACCATCTTAATACTTCAAATTGACTTGCAGATTGGCTGATGATTATTTATTCAATAAATTTTCATGAACATTCAGTGAAATGTTAAGCTACTACAGTAGTAATAAAAACAAGGAAAAGAAAGTGTGAAAAGTAATGAAAAGACTTTTCCTCCTTGTCATATATTCTATTTGATTACTGCTCTAACTTCTGGATGAAAAGGACCATCACAATTCAGTGATTAATTTTTCTTTCTACTCCCACCCAGACAAGCAAAATCTTCTGATCATATGAACATACAACATTATGGCTTTAACATGGTCTTTTAAAACTAGTATTAACATTAGAAATACTGGAGAAAACTCTTAGTGAATGGCATGAGGACAATGAAAAAAATAACATTAGATTGTCAAGATATTTGAAAACAGTAACAATTGAAGATCCTTTTCAATCTTTCTTCTCTTGCATGCTTTTCATTGCTTGGTTTTAAGAGGTGGGCCTAATGTATATTCTCTCAGTTCATCCACTGTAGTGTCTTCAGCCTTAAAATTCCTACAGTGATTCAATTAAGTTGTAACAAAATCAACGATTCATTGAATGTACAAAAATATCAGCAGCAGATTTCTAGATAAGGACGGTAAATCCCCTTGCTGTACTGATCCTCTTGAAGCATCTACCACTGACTGAAGTGATAGACTCAAGCAGTGCTGCAGTGTTGAGGCCACTATGTTACAAGAAAATCTTTCATATTTTGATATTATCTGGTTGTTGAATTTAGAAACTAAGGTGTGCAAAATATACAATCTATGTTGCACAGTAAATAAAAGTAATTTTGCTATTGAACAGATGTTCTTTACATGTTTCGTTAGTAAAACCCAAAACACAAGAACTTTTTTTTTTTTTTTTTTTTAAGGTTTTTTTTAGCCTTGAGACAGACGTTCCCATTGGGTGGAAAATCAGCAATTCTAGGCAGAAGTCTATATGTAAAACACATTTAGTTTTGCAATAGCTACATACTTTTAGCCTGTGAAATGCAGAAAATATCAAATTACAAGATAAAACTGGGTGCTGATGTAACATCTGTAGCAAAGTTTCTATTTGTACATTAAAATACACATTTTTAAACACTATAAACTGCATTGCACTGTCATGAAAAATAGGAAGTCTTGAAAAAAACTTGTGAGAAACTGTCTGAGCAGAACTGCATTGCTTAAAGTGTTTTTGGAAATAATATGGATTATGGAACAAACACTGGAAAACCACACCATTGATACTCACCCCTGTATGGATGTACAGGGGAGACAGTAGGATTTAATTATTAACACAATAGTGTAAAAAACCCTGATAGGTATGAGCTTGATGTTCTGTAAACGACTGACAAAATAATAGAAGCAAGGATTTGATCTGCATGCATTGCAATTGAACATCTCTCTGTGCAATAATTCGTAACATTCAGAGGTTAACTAAAGAGAACGTAACATCTTTCTGTTGTCAAGGTTGAGTTGATTTCTCATTAAAAGCCATGCTCGTAACAATCCAACAAATATAATCAGTTGTTGGGGAAGCTAGTAGCAATCTGTACTTTTAGGCTACCTAATGTATTTCATTCTGAGGTATTACAGTGACTGTTTTTATCTCTGAGAGGCAGTAAGGCCACTGTCAATTAACTGTCACATCAACATTTTTTACATGATCACAGGGAGTGCCTGTGTCATTTAGTGAATTGAGAAAAAGAATTAAATTTGCAAGGAAAACAATTAACAGTTGCTCAGTTTTTCAGCCTTAATAACATTTTCATAACGTTGTTTATTTTCCCCATAAGAAAAATTTAATGGCCACCATTCTAGGACCAATTATTCCTTTATATAAAAATGGCAAGATTTTTTTCCCTTTTAACCCAAAAGGCAGCCTCTTTCATGACATTTTCCATTTTTCTGATACTATTCATTGTTCTCTTCTTACCTTTTGACATTTTATCAAAACTGTGTACTAAAAAATGTCAAAGGAAATTTAAATCACAAAATCCATAAAGTTCTCTGTGAAAAGTCAAAATGAGAATCTAATGGTGGCTGTGTCAAAGTGTGGCATTAGTTTCTCTGCAATAGATGCTGAATTGACAACTGATAAATATCAGAACTCTTTCTAAATCTTCTCTATATACCCTTCATTTGATGTTCATGGGTGATGAGGGCAGGCAAAATACACCCAAGGTGAGTCAGAATGAAGTCTTTTTCATGTTCTCATGGATGGCAGTCAGGATTGTGCTCTTCACATGCCAGGCAGGAGCTTATAATTTCATCCTCAAGAATATTTGCTCAGTATAGGGATGGTCTCAGGGAATGGTTAATTTGAAGGAAGAAGAGCACTGAAATACACCCAAACACACCAGTGACTTCATAGAATCATAGAGTAATTTGGGTTGCAAGGAACATTAAAGACCATGTAGTTTCAATTCCTCTGCCGTGGGCAGGGACACCTTCCACTAAACCAGGCTGCTCGAAGCCCCATCCAGCCTGGCCTCTAACACTTCCTGGGATGGGGATCCACAACTTCTCTGGGCAACCCTCCATTGGTGTTTCATGCACAAAAAGGCATAGACCATCCCAAGTCATTCTGGCTAGAGCATCAAACACTGTAGAACAGGACTCTTACCTGGATCATCACATGCATTTAATGATCCATAAATGCTCTTAATATGCACAGCAACATTTCTGATTATTATTTTGCATTACATGGTCTTTCTGCATTTTATTGAGGAACTTCCATGCAAATAATAGTTCAAGATTTTTATGAAGCAGAATCAGATATTTATATGTGAAATAAAACAAATTTGTATGTATATCTTAAATTTTATTCCAGTCTATCAGCAAGTGCATCTTTTTCCATTTTCTGGCAACATACTAATAAAACTAGCTTGTTTCAATTAAAGAAGTGTTTCACCCTCAAGCTATGGAGATTTCTTCTTTCTTTTCATTTCAAAGAATGTCCTGGAGATAATCATCATAAAATTAAAGTCAGTACAGGTGTGTCTGTGGAGAAGGGATGGTGGTAGAACCTAATTTAAAAAAATGTCTGTAGGTTTTTAGCTATAAAATATTCATTTAACATATACTACAAGGCTTAACAGTGCAATGATAAGAAGATGTGGAGACTGATATGAAAAGGGGTCTCAGGTTCGTGGATGCTTCATTGTTTATCTTTGGTTTTACTTATTGTATATTTATATGCAACTTGACCAGCATCCAAAGCACCTTTTCTGTATGCAAATAGAGAGTGCAACAGTCCACATCTAAAAAGAGGAATCTCTTTTATGTCAGAAATCATTGTCTTAAAGTTTGAATTATTAATTTCAGTTGGAGTTTTCGAATGTCAGTTCCCCCCTCTACCACACATACCTAATAAATATAAGACAATCATCACAGACTATAACCAAGCAGTCTTACAATTAAATATGTCCAATCCTTAAAAAACAGAGATTGCGTGAAGATTTTTCAATTTGTAGTCACTGTGAAAACCTAAGAAAATGAATGTAATTCATATCATTCAAAACATCTTAAAAAAACACGCTTGTGTTATTAATTGACAACTGAACCTGAGAAAGTCAATATCAAGAGAATTGGCCACAGACTCAAATGCATGTGTCTGTCACAGCTTTTTATCCTGACTGTAGATTCTGCTAATGGGTCTTTTCTTATATACCCTGCTGTTAACTCTAGAACTGTGACTGCTAGTACACTGAGGAAAATGTCAGCATTGTGCATTGTGAATTGTGATAGGAAAGCAGTCAGGGTTAAAATTAAAAATTCAGGTCTGCAAGACAGTTTGTTAAACCTATGTGTGAGAGGCAAACTTTTTTCACAGAATCAGTTAAGTTGGAAAAGACCTCTCATCAAGTCCAATCTTTGACGGAACATCACCTTGTCAACTAGACCATGAGCCCCCTTTTCTCCCAGATAAATAACCCCAACTCCTTCAGCCACTCCTCACAGGACTTACCCTGCTTCACCATCTCCATTGTCCTTCTCTGGACTGTCTCCAGCACCTCAATATCTTTCTTGTAATGAAGGGCCCAGAACTGGACACAGCACTTGAGGTGTGGCCTCACCAGTGCCAAGTAGAGAGGGGACAATAACTGTCCTGGTCCTGCTGGCCACACTATTTCCAATACAAGCCAGGATACCATTGGCCTTCTTGGCCATCTGGGCACACTGCTGACTCATATTTAGCCAGATGTTGACTAACACCCTCAGGCTCTTTTCTGCTGGGCTGTTTTCCAGCCACTCTTCCCCCAGCCTGTAGTGTTCTATGGGGTTGTTGTGGCTGAAGTATAGGACCCAGAACATGCCCTTGTCAAACATCATACAATTGGTCCCAGCCCATTGATCCAGCCTGTCCAGACTCCTCTGCAGACCCTTCCTACCCTCCAGCAGATAAACACTCCCACCCAACTTGGTGTCATCCATGAATTTCCTGAAGGTACACTCGATCCTCTCATCCAAATCATCAATAAAGATATTAAAAAGGACTGGACCCAATGTTGATTCCTGGGGGACAACGCTAGTGACCAGACTGGATGTGGCACCAATTCAACACTGTTCTGTGAGCCCAGCCATCCATCCAGTTTTTAACCTGGAGAAGAGTGCACCAGTCTAAGCTATGGATTGCCAGTATTTGCTGGAGAATGCCATGGGAGACAGTATCAAAGTCTTTGCAGAAGTCCAGGTAGACTACATCCACACACTTTCCTTCATCACTAGGCAGGTCACCTGCTCATTAAAGGAGATCAGGTTGCCAGGAAAGGCCTACCTTTTCTAAACCCATGCTAGCTGAGCCTGATCCCTTGGTTGTCCTTTATGTGCTGTGTGATCACACTCAAGATGTTTTTTCCTTGAATATCATGTTAAAAAACGTGGTACTAAAGCTCATCCAAGACATGTTTTTTCTTTATTAGTCCCTGTGATGCATTAAGACCTGAATCCTACATAAACATGGGTGCTATACATGACAGTCCAGCTAGAAATTTGGCTACTCAGGCAGTATATAATGAGGGAAACAAGTGGTGTCATAGTCTGTGGAGTCTGTGGTGCCTAGGAGAAGTTTAATCTCATTTACCTACAGAGGTTTTCAGTATAGGTGCTAAAGTCCAAATAAAATGTCTTCAGTCCTCTGAAGTGGTAAAATAATCACTGCAGGGAACCATTCATCTTACGTGGTGTAGATGTTCAGAGAGAGACGAACCATGACCCCAAACTGTTTGTTTCTCTTCAGAGACTTTAGAAGGACCCTTGGATGGCTAGCTCAGATGTCAGGATCTCCACTGTAAATGCCTGATTTAGGTGAGATAACTCTTATTCCAGTCTTCATAAATTTCACATCATGTAGAACAGGTTTTTTATTGCATTATTATTATAGAGTAGATAAATAAAAAATACTTAGCAAAAATCTGGATTTCAATGGATTTCACATTTTTTGGTTTTGTATTGAAAGCTTTCCGTAAACATATATTGCTATAAACCAACTATGAAAAACTGTAAAAACTTGAGGGAATATTTAAAGTATTTAGTTGGCAGATATGTTTCCAACAAAGTTGCTTGCACATTTCTGGCACAGTTGAAAGGGAAAGTAAGGATCAGTCTAGCCTTTTATTCTTACCACAGTACTTCAGTAACCTCCCCAATGTCTTCCCTTTCCATTTATGTAGCACTTGCTCATGGTTTCTCTCTACAATTTTGCCACTACATTTGGTTGTCCCTGTTGTTTCAAATGCTGTTTGTATCACATTCTGATTCTTCATCCATTTACAAATCACATCTGAAAATATTTCTTGTTCACTGGTTCTCTCTTACCATTTTGCTCTTTCTTTTCCATTGCTATAATTTGGATCTCTAAGGTGTATATTACGACTTCAAAAAACCTTTCTAGACATAATTTATCTGAAAAATATTCTACTGCATGGAACATAATGATAGTACAGTATAGTGATACTCTTAATAAGTAATTTTTAAGTAATTCTGAGTCTTCTGGATTTTTGCAAGATTGGCAGAACGGTATCAGGCCCAAGTTGTCCAAGACAACCTCTGTTTTTTGGAGATGTTCTATAATTTTTTATTTAATTCCTTTTAAGAGATGAAAGGTTTTACTGTTACTTAAGCAGAGGTAAGCAGTTTTTCTTACAGTTCTTGGATACAAGAATGATAAGGTCCACCAAAATTCTTAGCTAGTGAACAAATAAGTCATGTGCCTTAGTCAGCTAGATGGTGTGATAAAGTAACATTCAAAGGAAGGGAGAGCTTGTGGCAACATAAAAGCTTAAATCAATTTTTCAGATGCTTTAGGACCAAACTTAGAGATTACCACAAATTTATAGATAACCTAAACTAGGCACGCTCGCCTGCCTGTGTCTCTATCTTGTTTATCTGGAGATTTAAATTCCTTACAGTAGCCTTAGGCTGACTTAGGCTGACATTTGCACGCTATGTGAATGAATTCCCTGGAAGGTTTCCAAGACTGAATGGACTATGCATGGTAGACAGAAGCCCCAGATGTACATGTCTGACCCGAGGCGCTCAGCCCACACAGCGCATCATAGCTAGAGGTGGATGAAACAACTGAGGAATGGGGTATGTGAATATAGACAGCACTTTGAGAATTTCACTGTATCACTGCCAGAAGCAAACTGACTCACTGAGCACTGTGTCAGCTCTCCACACACACATTGCTATTTCACGTGTCTTTGAGGGATTTCAGAGATCTGAGGAGCCAGTGAATCATGAAGAGAGCTTCTCACCTCTTCAAGGGACAAACCACAACTGTGTGCCATGCCAAGTGTGTTAGCTTGGCATATAGCAGGATAGTAGAAAACATAGAATCTCTCAAAAGGATACAGGAGACAACACACAGATTGTATAATGTCTTTTTTGTCCATAGATCTCATATGTTAGAAGAAGATCAAGTAGTACAATTCAAATGCAGCTGAAATGGCACTATCTTATACATCACCTCACTGTTAGATTGCTTTCTGTCAGTATCTAAAGCATAGAACTGATATAATTTTTAGTGATTACCAGTGCTGTGCCATACCTCCCTCAGCAAATGCAGTACACTGCTAGTACACGGCTTAAAAGGTGCCAGCATCAGAAAGGCCTGGCTGTATCCTTGTTAGAAAAAGCTGCAAAACAGTGATGGTGGAATGAAGAGGAATGAAAAAGAATATTTTTTGTTGCTGTTGTTTTCTTCCTCTATAAAGTCCTGGGGAATATGTATTTAACATTTGTGTTCCAATGTTCTTTACATCTGTTCTCGATTTATTTCTAGTAATTAAACAAAAGCAAATAAATTAAGGGAAGAAGGAAGTAGAGTGAAATCTGGTAATGAAAAGAAAGCAAGTATGATAATCCACACGGACAGTAGAAGTTATGCCGCCTTAGTGCAGGTTTTCATGTTAATTCCCCTTTATAGAGTCTTTGCTTAGAAGGTTGAGCTTATTCAGCTGTCAGGAGAAACATTAGAGTGGATATCTCTCCACTAGTTCATTTTTACACGTTTCCTAATAATTGTTGAACTCACTTTAAAATCAACAAATTTTAAAATAAAAAATTTGATTTTAAAATCAAACTTTAAAATCAAAACAATTTAAAGAATTATCAGATGAGTAGACATGCAGACATACATACAAGCACACGGAGACATGTCCATATCCCATTAGGATTGCATAAGTTTATGGAATCAGAACAAGAAATGCCTGATGTGAAACATTTTAAAATCAAGAGTTTGTTGCTGACGTAAACCTGTTTCAATGAAGAACAGTCTATTATTTACAATCAGAAAACGAACAGAAATCACAGTACAGTGAGGGCCTTGGGTTTTTTCCTTTTTCTTTCTTTTTTTTTTTTTTTAATTTTTTTTCCCCCTGAAAACAAAGGTTTATGTTGAATGCATAATAATAGGATGTTTGAAAGAAGAGATCTGAAATCGAAGATTTGTCCTTATCTGTTGAGAAATAAAAGTGACATAAGAGAACTATAACACCGGACAATCGATTGGATTGAGCTCACAGATAGTGCCTTAAGGCCTAGTAGCAGAGGACTGCAAGAGAACAACGTGACAGGAAAGGCAGGAGAAAGAAATACTGTATGATTAGATAAGGGAGACAGGTAAGATTGTGATTATGGGTGACTTTAGTCTCCCTAATAATGATGGAGAAACCTTTGTGATATTTGCTGATGGGACATGGAATGACTCACATACAACTGAATATTTCCTGAAGCAATATGTGAAGGACTCTCTTAACAACAATTTATTTCTAGATTTGGTGCTATTCAGTCTCCAAGATATTCAAAAGCACGTGTGAAACTGCTCATCCATTTGACCTAGTGTAGAACATATAAAATACAGAACATTTCCTGCAAACTATTAACAGAATTTTTGCAGATTTTGAAAGATGAAGTAAGATTTTAGGAAAAAATTAAATAGGAGGGTGTGAACTCTGCCATAATTGACCTCCATCATAGTAAAAACGCCTAGAATGAAACATATTCATCCAAGATATAGCATCCAAAGGAATGGCACGAAGCCAGTTGGAGGGAAAATATCTATAATTTAAATAATTCTTAAAAAAATTATAGTGAGAAGAAGAAAGGAAAATGAGAATACTAAAGGAAATAATAATAATAAAAAAGAACCAGATCCAAGTTGAAATGAAAAATAAACAAGGGAGTTCCAGAAAGTGTCAATATAGTGGTGAAATTTTGAAAACTTTGTACAGGAAATGAGCCAAAAACCCCTGTAAGGGTTTCATAACAGGCTATGTACATGCACAGCCAACAGTGCAATAGCCCACAGCAAGTCATTTATTCGTGCCACAGTGAAGTATTTCTCATCTACTCACTCTATTCTCCTTTTTTTTTTTTCTTTTTGTAAAGCAGTGGCAACTTGCATCAGCTAATGTTTCACATGAATACAATCAAGTTTAAATGTTTTATCTCCGGTTTAATGTTAATCTGATTATTTCTTAGATACTTGTTTGTGTAATCTCTACATTATGTGAATTTTCACATCAAACTTTAAGGAGCTGATAATGCTAGAGTTAAGCATTTGTCTACTGCACTTGATGCTTATTCCCCACATAAGGTTTACTTTCCATCCAGCATCCTCTCAGCATAGAACTTTCCAAATACATAACATAACACTTCATGGGGTATGAACAGATAATCAGTAAGGTGGAACAGCTGGAATGGTAGGTTTTGTTTCAGTTCTGAGACTGTATACTGTTTGGAATGTACATATTTTCTCACGAACTTTAGTGGACTGAGATGCAGCACACCTTGCTTACACCTCAAATAAGACATAAACATCTAAGGCTACCAACTGTCAGCAAACAGAGTCACAGAATGGGTCAGGTTGGAAGGGACCACATAGGGTCATCTGGTCCAACCTCTCTGCTCAAGCAGGGTCATCTTACAGCACATGGCACAGGATTGTGTACAGATGGTCCTTGAATATCTCCAGTGAGAGAGACTCCACAACCTCTCTAGGCAACCTGTTCTAGTGCACCATCATCCACACAATAAAGAAGTTCTTCTTCATATTCAGCAACCAGGACTGAAGATGGGATAAAACAACAAATGTTTGATATACATAAGGATTTTTGCAAAAAAGTGAGTGTAAAATGGGTTCAGTGGTTAACGCGTGGGTGAATCCCTAAAGGGTTTTTCTAAGGTGTTGTTCTTCTGACTATTTTATTATCTGGGAATCATAAATCTATAAAGGATTTGAACCCCACTAATCCCCAAAATACAACTTGAAATAAATTTTAAAATCATGACTTACATATATGATGCTGTATGTAAAATCTACATAATATTGAGACTTTTCAAATTTACTACATTCGCTTTCCTCACTCTATCATCATTACAAAATTGTATGAGTCAGTTCTGATAAGCAATACTAATAATTAGAGAATGTATGGGACAATGTACATTATCCTCCTATCTATTGCAACATGGTGTACTGCTCAGTGTTTGAGATCCATTATTGCCTGTACATGCTGGAAATTGTTTCCATAAGGTAGACTAGAAATTGGAAGAATTCTTTCCTTACTGTTGAGATGGAGTTTTCCCATATCACCACTGTAATATTTTACCATATTTACATTATATGTGCATATGCATATTTACAATATGACACTGAGATTAATTTAAGGAATATTCTTCTTTATATAAGTACTTTTATTTCTTTACAGTGACCATATATACATATCTATCTATTTTTTTATATACCAGCCTGTATATCTCTATATACTTTGGCTATTCTATTAGGACGTAACAACTTTCACACACTGCTTCACCTGTCTTGCTTAGTTGCTCATCTTAAACATAGATGAATGAAGAAAAACCCCAAAACCAAACATAGGGGTGAGGCAGAAAAAGAAATATGTAAAACAATAAAAGTGAAAAACTAGAAGAAAATAATTAGGCCTACATAACAATAATGTCGACCAACAGATGCACTGAAATAGTTTGAGACTAAAACAATCAGGTTTTAATAATATTATGTGACAGACACCAAAAGCTATTAAAATATATTCTTCTTTATATGAAGATAAATATGCTTAAAAAATTAATGAATCCTGAAGACATGCATGAACTGATGCAAAGGTTATGCAAAACTGATTGAGGCTGTGCAAGGTGGGGGTCAGCCTCTTCTCCCAGGCAGCTAGTGATAGGACAAGGGGAAATGGCATTAAATTGTACCAAGGGAGATTTAAGTTGGATATTAGAAAAAATGTTTTCACTGAAAGAGTAGTTAAGCATTGGAACTGATCCCTGGCCAAGTGATGGAGTCAGCTTCCCTGGAAGTGTTCAAAAAAACGAGTGAATGTGGTCCTTCACAATATGGTTTAGTTGGCATGGTGATATTAAGTCAAAGGTTGATGATCTTGCAGGTCTTTTACAAAATGAATGATTCTGTGATTATATGAAAACATATAACATCCTTGCTTTGTACTATTTCTTTCCATTGCTTTTCTCCACTTCTAGTTTCTTTTTTAACATTATCTTATTCTGAGTTTTTCAACCTAAAGTAATTAGTCGTTGAACTTGAAAACAGTCACATATGTACTGCTTCTCAGCAGGATACTAAGGGCACAGAATGTTAAGCATGTTCAGGTGTTTGAAATACTGTTGAGTTTTGATTGAGTCATATTTACCTCTGAAAAGATTTTTTTATCATGAGGTACTGGTACATATTTTCTCAATGTAGTATATTCAACAGTGCTTTGACCTGCACATTTTTTTATAATCTTTGAGATAATCCCTATGATAATCCTTGCGACAGGACACCTATTATATCTGTTAATAGAGAGAATGCTACTGACTCACCAGTGTATATATTTTCTCTTATTCAACCTAAACATGAATAAAGAAAAACCTCAAAGGTTAACTTCAAGCTTCAAAAGTCTCAGATTACTTTACATCACTAGGGAAGTGTCTTTCTTTTAACAATATAAGAACACAATACCTGATTTTCCCATTATGGTATACATCATCCTCAATAGATCTTTTTCAGTATGACATCCTCATTCACATACTTCTTACTTCATTTCCCTTAATTATTCATTTTTAAGAAAATTATGCTCATCAAAACCTCTCTGGGTGCCCATGTAAATTATTAAGAACAATGAGTAATGGATGACTGATGTAAAACTAAATTAAAAGAGGCTCAGCTGCACCACACCATATAGCCCTTGCCCAATGCCCTGCTTCTGCCCTGAGGCAAAAACATCAATCAAGAGGTTTTCAGTGTGCCCAGAAGGTCAACTGGATTAGCCTATACTGACCTTTACAGGGAAAAAGACATTAAAAAAAGAACTTCCAGGTAAAATCTTCTCAGCCATTGTGATATTAAAGTTAATATATGAAATGTTAAAATAATTCCACCTATGTTTGGGTTCCCAAAGTAGAAGCGTTTGCAGAGAAGGTAGGAGTCTGAGTACCCATTATAATTATTGGAGGTCTAGTCCATCAACTCCAGAAAGAAATTTCTCTCTTCATGAACTAAACACGTAATTCTCAATTTGGCTGTTTAAATATGGGCCCCTGATGATGCCCTAGGCTATTCAAGGCATTTAGAGGGGTGACAACCCTGACGCTAAACTTATAGGAGACCCTGGCTTTCCGGACTTGCAGCTGGAGATCAGATCCCTCCCCATCTCAAATGTTGTGTCACATGGTACCATTGCTTGTGATAAGGTAACCAAATAAAAGCCCTGCTAGTAGTTCACCTGACCATTATCACCACTGACTAAAATATGGAACTAGAAATCAGGGGCTTAGAAATTGCCTAAGCAAGATGAGTTCTACCTCAAAATTTAAAACAAATACAGTCACATTAGAATTGACCTGAAGAGATTGGAAGCAATAGTCTTCATGCCGTTGTCAATAAGGAAAGAGATTCTGTGTGTCATGGTGGAGCCTGAGATGGTAAACTATTTACAACTCCTTGACAAGACATTGAAGCAAACTGCCAATGAATATGTATCTTTCATGTCTATACTTCTAGCTTGTTACACCCAAATAAATGTTTGAGTTTTACATTTTAAAAGTCTGTGTTTTGTACCTGAAAATCTGTTTCATCTTTAAAAGACAGATATTTTTCCTATGATGAGTTACTCACAGCAAATGAATTACATTCTGCATCTCCTACAGTTGTTGACTGGTCAGCAGAAACCTTTAGTTGTTAATATTTTTTTAGAATAGTTTCCAACAACATGTTTCTTCATTAATTTACTGTATTGTCCTTAGTAAAAATCTTGAACACTAATTTTTCAAGCAATAACTGCAAATTACAAAACTAGTAAGGAGTAATGATAATGATCTTGACTTCAGCATTTCTGAACAGTTTTTCTTCTTGGTGACTTTCCCTTTTCTAATGAGAATATCAGATGATCTGTCCAGAGTTCATCAGATGCACTGCACAAATCTGCTGTTTTGCTGCATTTACCATTGCAACATTCAGTTGTTTCTATAGAGAAAAAACAATGGGAAGATTATTTTCATTCCAATAAATTTTTACATCTATGAGTAGGTCATCTTCTGTACAACCAGTGGCGGATGAATGGTTTCAAGACAAAAAAACCCCATACATTCTGACTTTCTGTCTTTCCAAAAACCTAAGAAAATCACTGCCTGAAGAGATTCATACAAGGAGACATTATTGTCTAGTTGTGTCTCAAAAATATGTCAGCAACAGAAAGAGGTTCATATTCTGTGTTTTGATTTTGTTCCTGAACATCTTCACAAAAACTGATGCCTATAAAGTGGTAGAGGCAGTATCCTAGACTGGCAGAGTTCAGGTACATGTAGATAGGAACTCCAATAATCATTTTATCTCTCTGTGACCCCGAGAAAGAGCCATACAGACATCATCTGATACGTTTCTATCCCTCTTTTGAAAACTCAAGTGCTAGCAATTCCACTGCCATCTTTGGATACTCCAGTGCTCAGTTATGATTATCATTAGAAAGATTTCTTCCTTGTATCTGACCTAGATCCCCTCTACTGCAGTTTAACCCCACTGCAACTATTCTCTCCCCAGTAGCTTTATGGAAAATTTTATTCTTTCTCTCTCTGTGGAGCCTTTAAAATATTTGAAGACCTTTAACACCTCTTTGTTTCTCTAAGAGGTCTAAACTCTCAAGGCAGTTTTATTTACATAGACTCAACCATGTTGACTTCTGGAGACTTTTCTTATAAGTCAAGATTTTTATTCCTTTAATATGTTTTTCTCTTCTGGATCCTATCTAAGTGTTTTAGAGTTTCCTTGAACACAGTGTCCACAAATGCGTATCCCAGAGCAGTGCAACCTTAGGACAGTGGACTGGAACTAAAGATTGTTTTGTGTTTAACCGTAACAATTTTGTTTATGAATTTGATCTGAAGTTACTCTTTGATGTGTCTGTGTCTGTGTGTATGACAGAATATCATTGTAATTAGCAATCTTTCTTATTCTCTGGTTCCTTTTTTTTTGTGAGCTACTCTCTACCCAGACTCTTTCCACTCTATATTTGTGCATGTGTTGTCTAAATAAAAATGCACCAGTGACACACAGGTAGTTAAATTCAAAACCCTGGAAAAAGAAGACAAATCAAAACAAAGTGATTTCTGTAACATGTATTTGAGAGATAAAAGAAGGTAAATGCTGTGACCAAAATGCATATGAATAATGCATGTGTCTTTATCTTTAATACATTCAAAATATTTTCCTTTTCAAAAAATGAAGGAATCTTTATATCTTTTTTTTCCTATTTATCTGATTGATTTCAGTGACATTGTAATTGTACTATGTTCTTCCAAGTTTTCCTCTGATTTTTTGTAAATATTCAACATACATTCCTAGTTATAATGTACACAGTTGATGTGATAACCAGTGGATTACCGCTCCTATCAGTGAACATTGGCTTTCTTCTTTCCCTGATTTTTAATGCTCTTCAAGCAAAATAGATGTATAAAGTGATAGAATTTCATGGAAATATGCAACAATAAAGAGTCCATTCTGTTTTCTCAGGCAAGTTCATCAGTCCTCTTTTCAAACTAATAAAAATACACTTTTAAGCAGTTCTCTCTTCTTTGTGTTCCTGGAAGGAGAACTTTTAAAAAACTTGGCAACTCTTTCAACAATATCAGAATAAAATTACTAAACCCTTAACTCCATCATTCTTGGGAATTTCAGTTTTCTCTCCCTCTTGTTTGCATATTGAACTGGGAGATAATAATTTGCATAATATTATGAGTTTTGGAGGTCAATGGCAGTCTTCAAATTTACAATGGCTTAAATGTCACAACAAGAAATGATAGTACAGGCAATTTTTTTCGAGGCCTAATTATTCTTACCATGAATGTGTAAAGCTGTAAGCAGTATTGCTTACAGAAAAACAGGTACAGGACTTCACTGCATGTCTCAAATCCATAGGCTTCAATACTTCAGAGTTTGTTTCAGAGAAAATTTATGTTTTGCACCTCTATTTAGAAATTCTTTGTTTTTTTTTTTTTTTTCCCATTGGAAGAATGAACATTGCAACTCCAGCAGTATTTTTTATTACTTTCATAATACCATCTCTTCTTTATGAGAAGCTGAGGACTACAGAGTTACATTACTAGATTTTTTTAGCCTTAGATTTGCTGAGAAAAATTCTAAGTCCAACATTCCTGTGTCAACAGGTGGACACAAAGAGTGTAATTTCTTTTTAATTTCTTCTTTATTGTTTTTCTTTTAATAATGGGGCACTGACTCTACTAAAGGAGAAGCAGTTAAAATAGGCCATAAATATTTACTCTTTAGATACCACAAATGGCCAAGTAAATATCAACATGGATAAATCAAATTCATTTCAAGGGCCTCTGGCCAACCTTCTCATGCAGGTGAATTATGTGTAGTATTGTGATATACTGCATGAAATCTTTTATTTGATCATTATTGGTTGGAATGGTTTCTGAAAAATATTTTTCTTGACTACTATAAATGTAACTTTAAAAATATCACTTTATTGACTAACCAAAAACATTGAGAGGAATTTCAGGGCTAGAAAATATCACTTTTTCAAATAGCATAGTAAAAACTGCCTTGATTAAGGGTGGAACTTGCCCCCCACAGATCTGAAGAGATGTGCAGCACTTGAGTCCCATTTAAATCCTCCAAATGCAAGTGAACTCTTCTCCAAGTACACATTTTAAATGTTCCTCATTACATAAAACCTCTAGTTCTTAAAGTTTGACTTTTAAAACTATTAGCAGTGTACAGGGCAGTATGCTTTTTGTTGTGTCTAAATACTATTTTCAAACTTGTATCTCCAAAGGATTTTGTTAATAAAGAAAATAATAGAGCCCCAGGAAATGGTGATGTGACTGTATTAGGCTTGATTTAGTAAAGCTTCTGCTGTTAATTAAGAAACTTTCATCTGTGAAGTACAGTATAAAAAAAATTCTTATTAACAAAGGTATGTTAGGTCAGCAATAAAGTAGATTTCCCTTTGAACATTATATCTAATCAATCCAGAGAGAATTAACACAATTATATTTTATCAGAAACATGCAGAGGCAAGGATCAACAAGGGGGATGAAGAGTAACTTTGGTATTAATTACCAAACTGTTTTAGGAAATAATCAATCCTTTGTTAATCAGGTCAGGTATATGAAATAACAAAGAAATTATTTATCAAGCCACAGGGGTGAAAGTCATAGGCAAGGGATTATAGTGATAAGTTTCTGAATTGTAAAGCAATCATATGAGCTTTTCTTTGCATTTCAGGTTGTATTTCTAATTGTACTCTATTCCAAATATCACTAATTAACTTAGAAGGGAAACATTAAATGCTATAAATCATAAGAGACACATGAATTAGACCATTTCATTTCTCAGCATTCCAGTTAGACTCTCAGAACACATGATTATTATTTTTCAGTCTTAATTTCTGAATGTATTTAAGTTGATTTGAGGGAAATAATATATTTAGTCTAGTCTCTTCAGTCATTCCTACAATAAATCCAAATTGCATTATTGAAACAAAAGCTACCTAAAAATTTATTGTAAACCTCATAAAAAAAAATCCCCAAACCAACGAGATCATGCTCTAAAATAAATCTGAATTACAGTACTTATTCACAGTCATTTAAGTAATTTATTTTCATTTCAGTGGATTTTGATGATATCCTCAGTTCATTGACCACAATAGCCAGCAGAGAGAAAATATAATAATTAAAAAAACCCCATAAGAATCAGACTGAGTACTAAACAATCTAGTTGTTTATTCTAACACAGAACACTGTAATTTCCAAATATGATAAGTTCCTTAGACCCCTCTCTTCTTCCCAGAATACAATTCAAGTAAATTGTGAAACAGGAAATAAATTTCACTTTGCTGGATCTTTGGGAATAACTAAGCAGCAAATTAGTACTATTTTCTGTTGTGCCACATCATAATATTTAGCTCCTATTTTTTCATGGTTTTTTTAAACTTCCTAGAAAAGAAGTGTCAGAAACATTACTTTTTGTCCTACTTATTTTCAGCTAGTTCTCTGACTTTTTCTTTGATATTTCTTAGTTAGTGCTTGGAGCATGCATCAAAACCTCTGCATAATAGTGATAGGTGAAGTCCAAGCATGTATTCATCTCTTTTTTAATTTGATGACAATCTTACAACTTTGTAACTGTCCACATTTCTTGAAATTTGCATGTCATTGCTATTCCCTGTGAGCTGCTGCTTATTTTCCTCTGTGCAACATGTGGTAGCTCAGTGACTAACCTTTCTATTACAGTACAACCCAAAAACCACCCATGTTGTATTACTTACCAAATATACAGGTAGTGAGAGGTATTGTTACCTGGAGTTTTTGTCCCCCAGAACAAAGAACAGCATCAGGACAGATTCATGGTTGGAATCAGTGGTCTTAGAGATCTTTTTCAACCTTAATGATTCTGTGATTCTGTGATTCTGTGGTTTTGTGGTGGCTAGAGTGAACCTGTCCATTTAATCTGTTATTCAAAATGGAAATTTATTTGACCAACCAAGCAATAAGGAAGATATTGACAGATGGGGAATGTATGAAATCAAAGTTCAGTTGATGTAGTGGGCATAGTGTTATTTGGTTGAAGATTTGACTTGATGATCTTGAAGGTCTTTCTAACCTTAATGATTCTATGACCCTGTCATCAAAGATCTTTTTCCTAGGAATCTTCAAATTAAAGGAATCGTCTTCAAACCAACTGTTCTTCCCAGCTCAGTTGCTGGATTCTGTTGTTAACATCCATCACTGTTGGAAAAAACTTGTCCAAGGTTTTTAGTTTGCCGGAGATCTGTTCTAGTGCAGCTTTCAACTACTACCTCATGAAAGAAAAAAGAAAAAAATAAGATATTCTAAGGAGGGGATAGGGGGGAAGATAATTTTGTTCTTTCATATTTTTTTTTGGTTTTTTTTTTCTGATAATTGTTCAGCACTGTCCTTTATTTTTTCCTTTTTTTTTTTCCCGAGATGCTGCTTTCATTAATGAAATCCCTGTCCATTTAAAAAAAAAATTTCCATCCTTCGCACTCTTTCCTCAGTGAGAGATCTGTTACTCTGTTTCCTGTTGCAAGCATTTGCTGGATTTCTTAAATCGATCTCCAAGTGTCAGCTGCACAATGCCAATGTGAATTGGCACCCAGACAATTTTCACAGCCAAGCCAAAATCTTAGCAGCTAACCATGGCTTTTCTTTATGCAGATCCTCCCAACGTCATCTCTCACTATGTTCTGACACAGTGTCCATAGAAAGGAAGGCTGATTATGAATGCTAGAAATAATCTCTCTCTGCTATACCTGATGTTAACTGAGTACATTTCCATTATTCAAAAAAATATACCTGCTTTTTTTCTCCCTCAAGGCCTTCATTCACCAGAGTGTCTCTAGGCTATTTTTGTCAAGGGTTGAAAAATGGCTTAATGTTATTTTTTTGATGCAAGTTAATTCAGTGATAAGCACAGTAAAGTCTCCAGGAATAACAAATCATTAATTTACTTCAGAAAATAAGACTTCAGTGATGAATAGGCTCCATAAGGATTCCATAGTTTTAAGCAGCTTCACTGACAGTGTATATCTGAACTGGCTAAAAGAAAAGTAAAGCATACTACTAAATCTCTAATGATTTTATAGAGTTAAGCAGCAAATAAGCTTTAGAATGGAGGGTCCTCTGCAAAAGGTGTTTGATATTAGACTTTACTAAAATAGATGACCTTTATTTCAAACACATTATGCCCCACAATTATAGGAGCAGAGAACTAGGAGATGTAGCTAAGTAGAGTGCAGAAGAAGGTTTTAGGCAAAATAAATCATCTTGGACTGTTTTTGCAATATAGGCAATATCTTCAGTCAAGTTCCACTTTCATATGTGTTAATAAACTGAGTAAGCCTTGTTGATGGAAATATTCACAGTGAAATAATTTGAGTTCCTGTGATGTTTCTGGTCTGGACTTCTTCAGCCCACACCTGCTACTTCTGTCATATCAGAAGCAAGACAAAAACAACCTTTCCCCATATCCTTAGTGCTACTCCATTTTACCTATTATGCTTAAAACAATTATCCCAAATCTACCAATCATATTTTAAATCCTATCTCACTTAAGTTACTCTTACTATTTAACTGAGAAGAGTTTGCCTGAGTTTGCTCAGTCAAATAAGTAATTCAATATCCTGAATTCATTAAGAATCCAGAATAATACACTTGCAAGACTGTGAGCATGACACTCTAACATGGAGAGACATCCTTAGAAAACTGCTAAATCTCTTCTGTTATTTGAGATTTTTATTACCAAAACCAAATTCAGCAAGGACTTGTGAAGAACACTTTATAGCACTGTGTAAGAAACAGCAGTGTGTGAAGGATATCAGAGAATTCTAACGAAGGGAAATCTTCTAAATCGTCAAAGAGTTACTTCTTATCACAACCCCAGATTGTCTGCCATTATATGACTTTTTGCAAGGGCTTGTAATCATAGAACAAGGGGCAATGGCTTCAAACTGAAGGACACGAGGCTTAGATTAGATATTAGGAAAGAATTATTTACGGTGAGGGTGGTGAGGACACAGGTTGCCAAGAGAAGTAGTCCCTGGAAGCCTTCAAGGACAAGTTGGATGAGGCTTTGAGCAACCTGGGCTGGCAGAAGACCCCTGTTGCAGGGGGCTGTAACTAGATGAGTTTTAAGGTCCCTTCTAATTCAAACCATCCTCTGATTCTGCGATATCCACATGACACTTCTAAGAAAGAAAATTTAAACACGTCTTCCTAAAATAGGTTGATTCCTCAATTTTATTTTCGAGTTACAGATATGTTTCTGGTGGAAATGTATTGCTCCTGGATTTTTGGACCCAATTGTAAGTGTCATGACATCATTTGGCTCTAATCCCAGTTTTGGGGCCAGAGGTGAAGTAGGAGGTTTGCATCTTTGCTTCTACTCTCTGCCTCTCTCTCTGTTCAAATTTGTCTGATAAATGAAATAAAAAAAGATACACAAAAAAAAAATCAGTTGTATCATGCTTTGGTAGCTGGGGTAGTGTTAGGCTTGTGCATTGAGTAGAATAAAATTTGTTTAAACTCTATGAGCTCTAACACTTGAATTTCAAAACTGATAGTCCTTGCAGATCAGGAATGTGACATTTCTGTGGTATTTATAAAATAAAATGAGAAAATCAGCACTATTTATCCTGGTTGTTCTACAAGTCATGTTATTCTGGAAACATAAAGATTCTGTGCTTAGTTATCTGAGGCCATACATCTGCAGAAAAATATTAGATTCTTATGGATTTTCATTTACACAGAACTGCTAATCGTCCTGATGTCAGGAGGGAATTGAAATCGCATGTACAGGATTATGTGCACTAATACTGCTCCTCTGCACAAGGGCTCAGTCTGAATGGTCACCTCAGGAACTTTACCACACCTTGAAATTCGAGAATGGCACCAAATCCGAGAACTTTATGGTTCTAGCAGTTAAAAAAGGGGTTAAAGTCTGTGTAAATGTTAACACACTGCTTATACACGTCATGAATGAGTTGCACATAGAGCCTCATACATAGGAAGGTAGAGTTTTTCAGAGTTCCCTCTTAAAAATCAGTTTTATTTGTAAAGGCAAGGAACCACCATGCAGAATGATGCATCTTCTCAGCAGCTTGTTTTAAAGGATGAAAAGATGAATTCATCCTTCTCTTGAAAACAACAAATGGAAGGTAAATAACTGTGTCATTGAAGGAGAACCAGTCTGCCCAATGGGGACATTCCCTCGTGCACTATGAGTTTCCCTGCTGATCAATAAAATATGTAATTTAATTCATTTGAAGATTGTCTGGAGTGAGATGGCTACAGAAAACCCCTATCCTTCTTTTCTTATTCCTATTTATTTCCTATGACATGTTCAGAGGAGCAATATACAAGATTCAGAATTAATCCTGACATTTATTTTTTTTTTTAGCACACAATTAAAACCCACTTTAGAATATAAAACTGAAGTGAAAGCCCCTAGACTAAAAGTTAAAGTTTCAATGGTGGGTTTATTAACAAAGAGTTGGTTGACAATAAATTAATTGTAGTAATAATTTTCTGCATTGGAAATCACTCACATCTTAAACAGAGGGTCTCAAAGGAACAGGAACACTGAAATGTCTTGGCCATGATACAAAGAAGAAAATGTAGCCAGGCAAACTGTAATACATAACAGATTGTGTAAACCTTGTTTCATGGAATGAATCAGAGCCATGACATCCTTTAGAGATAACCTACTGGCTCTAAGATGGTGAATTTAGTCCTGTTCTTCACAGCTTAATGTCAACCTTACAAAAGAAGCTTTGACAATTTAAAAAAAAACACAGAAATCACTTGTACATGTGGAATATGATACAGAGCTCACCAAGTGTAATGGAAACCCTCATTCCCATTGACGTAAAATGATTCTGTGTTTAGATTGTGAAACCTTGGGATAAGACTTAAAATCAGATCCCTGTCATGACAGGGACCTTAAGCTTAGATGTCCCTTTGGTCTCTCTTGGTCTGTGTCTACTCTCACCTAGTCCACGACAACAAGAACTACAGGCTGCAGACGTGCCAGACTGATGGGATGCCTGAGACTTTCAGAGATAGGACTGCAGCCATATGCTAAATCTTTTGCTGGTTAACGTTCTTCTTTGGGTTCACCTTGAATTCATCACATATGCACTGGTTTGGGACTCACCTCAGAATGTCTGCACTGCAGTGCAGTGCATGGCTCAGCCACGCTTATTCGGTTAAAATTTGCTTGGGGCTCTCCGTGCCATCCCACATTTTGTGACATTCACAAACATCTCTGTAATGAGAGTCCCTGGGTCTCGGAGTGAAACTCAACGACTTGCAATTTACCAAAGGTGTGGCTTTGTAACCTAATGACCTTAAATACTGTTTAATGATTAAGCAATTATTCTGAATATTTATTTCCTGCATATTCTCCATACTACAAAATTAATGGTGTTCATAGCAACAGAAATGGAAAATTAACATAATGCATTATATTTAAATGATTAGTCCAGATCTTCTGCCTTTATAACAGTTAACACATAGTCAATACAGAACGATTTAGAACCCAAGACCAACTAAAACCCTATAAGATTATTTCCAAGTTACTCTGGCACTAACACTTTTTTACTTAATATTTACCTCACTTTTACTGTAATGTTAATTATGTAAATTAATATATTCGGAAAGCAGGGAGTCCGCCTGAAAAACAAAGATAAGATTGAGGCTGTTTACTTCTTTTCAGATGAGGTCTACAGCTTAAAAACAAGGTGCCTGCACCATTTGTACAAGGGAACTCACACCATTTTTTTTTTTTTGGTGTTACACTGCAGACAATTTTATCTGAATCATTAACAGCAGAGGAAAAGGAGTCTTAAGATTGAATAATTGGGGAGGGTGGCAATGAAAAAGAAGTTGAAAGGCAAATTGAAGGAAGTGGGTACAGAAGTGGACAAAAAGGATGGTGAAGGAAAATAACCTGATTTTTCATTTGGATAACTGAGAGAGGCTGTCAAATGTTTTCACCTCCGGGGCTCTTTTTGAATTAGCACTAGTTTGACAGTTGCTGCTGTGAGGTGCCTCAGGATTAAAAGTGTGGAGAATAGAGATGTCATTCTGACTCCAAGAGAAGATGACATTCAGTAGATTTGTATTGGATTGCATCTTTATCACAGTAAAAAGCATGTCTCACTTGTTCTAGTAAGTGTCTTGCTTGCTTTTCATTTTCCGGACACCAAAAAATGCAGACTGACAGTCTGATTAGCTCTCATAACTTCTATTAATGATTCTTCATTCAATCACATTTTAAAGGACATTTATCCTGTAAGATTGAGGATATAAAGGACAAGGCAATAATGCTATACCAATTATTTTCTTCTTTCAGGTGTCCTTATGAAATACAGAAATTATTATGTTATTTAACTAAAATGAAAAAATATTTATCAGAGTTATCACTGAATGTAAATGTTGTCTCCCATGAGAGTTCTACCTGTAATTGAACCATTTGGAAAGCAGCATGCATAGTTATATTTTCCATGTCTGTTTAAGTCACATTTATAAATAAGTCAGAGGATTCATTAAAATGAAAACAAATGTAGTGGTAGATTATTTTAAGAACTATTCCTAATGTTGTATTAAAAAAAAAAAAAGCAGTGTCCTCCCCTGGGTTTTGGAAGGAATGAATTAACTTGAAGGAAAATATCCACACCTGAAGTCCTACATTTTTATATAGAAATTATAACAACCCGTTAAGAACACTGACGAGATTTTGAAAAAAAATAAGGTAATTTTAATATTAGTCCAGGATACATCTGAAAAGACCAAACCACAAGATATCATGCTCATGTTTCCTACATGTAAAATTTTTAATATGTTCAATATGTTGTTCAATATGTTGCAGCTGAAAAAGGATTATCTTAAGTTGTTTGTACCGTGTGAAATCATGACATCCCAATTATTTCTGAGCTTCTTTTTTTATTTTTTTGCATATTTAGGTTTCAACGTTAGTATGCATAAAATATTAGTAAACTAGGAGACTCCTTAAATTAGGCGTTTTAATTAAGTGGCATCTAGAAGCTGGGAAAATAAAAGGTCTTAAAACATGATGAATTTGCAGTTCAGAGGAAGAAATACCAACAGAA
The DNA here is from genome assembly GCA_013399855.1 of Oxyruncus cristatus. Lineage (NCBI taxonomy): Eukaryota > Metazoa > Chordata > Aves > Passeriformes > Cotingidae > Oxyruncus > Oxyruncus cristatus. The sequence goes on along the minus strand of VXAY01000695.1, from coordinate 1,176,970 downwards.
TTTATATCTGCTGCAGTGTTAGTCTTAAAATTTGCACTTAATAGTGCCCTTTCTGTAAGTATAAGCAAATCAACATAGAAATCTAAGTGGATTAAATTTAAACCAGAAACAAATGAAAACCAAAACAATGACAAAAACAACAGACCCCCCTCACCCCAAAAAATTAAAAAAAAAAAAAAAAGCAAACCACAAAAAAAACTCCAGCCTGAACTCACCCAACTTTATGGGAAATTTATATTTTTAGGGTTTTCACTCATGATACCCTTTACAGAAAGAAATCACATTCCCTATTCAGGCTGTACTTAACCTGATGAAATGAGACAAACATTTTAGTCTCCTTTGGTAAAATAATTTATTCTTTTTCTTAAAACATTCTGTTTTCCCTATTTTTTTTTCTGTTTTCTGCTGAAAAGGTATTGCTTAATGCACTTCTGTTCCACATTTGCCTTTTTCCTTAATGGTCTTATAGTGACATTTTTCAGATATCCTATGAGAAACCAAGGTCTTCTTCCCTTGACATTTCTGAGAAAAAAGTGCCTAGCTCGTTTGAGAAATTTTGGTTACTTTTTCCCAAATATTTCAGCTCCTAAATTTGTTTACATTTCCATTCTTTTCCTCCTTTGATCTAATAATTCTTCCATGATACTTAGATTTTGTTCCTGCAGTGCTGTTCTTCTTTGAATCATCAGCAAATTCTGTGAATTCACAGTTAACCTCTGTAGTCAAATCATTAAGAAAGTTTTCATAAGACTCATATAAATCAGTTCTTGTGACTCTTTCCTGTTTTCTTTCTCTTTGCTGTTTACCAAGTCCTTTGTTCACATTTATTTTTTTTAATCAATCTTATTTTTTTCCAATTTCTACATTAAACATCCATATGAGACTTTATGAGGTGCATCAGTGAGGCCTCAATCAAATCTATTGCATTTTTTTTGTCAAAAAAAAGTATGCATCTTGCAATGGACAGATGGGATTAAACCTTTTGCATTTTATTACCCACTCTATTAATTCTCTAATACAATAAATGTATACTACAGTTGTCATATGTTCATAAAGTCAAAGTAAAATGGAGAGTTTATTTCTCATAGTTTGGTGAGAGACAACTAGACATGGCCAAAGAACTGATTTCTGTTCACTAAAAAAATATTAGAATGACAAATACAGCTGAAACTAGAGTAAATTCCCTCTATAGCTTTATTAGATTGGTTTCATAGCTTTATTTATATATGTTAATATTTCTTCATTTGCTATGTAATATTCATCTTGAAACAAAAATATTTCAAAATTATAAAACATTTTCAAAGTGGTTTATTTGGGGTACAATACCATACAATGTAATTTTGTCCAATCTGATCTCATTTTACATTAAAAAAAAAAAAAAAGAACTGATTTTATCTGAATAGCGCTGAATGAGAGAAAACTATTCTGGTGAAATTTTTCCAGCCAGTTCTTTTTTGTACCATCCTTAATTTCCTCTGTTGGAGTCATTAATTAATTTTATAAATGGAACTTCTATGACAAAATTCAAGCTACACTGAGAACATGGCAAGATGGGGACTCATCACTTCTGGAACTCGTACGCTGTAGGGAGAGGCATTAAGGTAGGAGCTGTGGTCCCAGTTGTCCCTGAGCATCTCAGTGACCAAGGACAACAGTCTGACACATGAAAATTATTTTAGAGAGTACAAAGCTAAGTAAAAGTATATGAATTCTGAAATGGAGAAGATCCACAAAGAAATAGCATCTTATCCATCCTCTTTACCTCTGCAAATAAAGGATGAAGCCCATAGTTGCTCTTTTAACTGAAAATTTGCTTCATTTCTGTGGGCATGAGATGGCTCATTCATACACCCCTCCCAGGAGTGTAAGGCTGATGTTAGATCAGCAGGTAGAAAAAGAGTTCCTCTCTCCTCCTACTGGAAAAATGAACTCAAATCCTAATCTGACTGGGATGGGAAAAATCAGAAAGGGAAAGAAAAAATTCCCTGTGGAAACAACATAGAAGAAAGTCTGCCATTGAGACATGCTACTTTTTGTTTTTTCTTTTTTCTGAGCTTTAGCTATGTGACATACACAGTAAGAGTACAACACTGCTTTAGCAAATGAAGAATCTAACTCCTAGTAAGTCACCATTCTTCTTACAAATACAGAATATGCTTCCATTACAAAGAACATACAAGATACTGAATAACATGCCTTTATTCTCTCCAACAGTTTTACTCTTTCAACTCATATAATTACATTTTTTTCTATGAGGCTTTATCTGATTCTGTGTACACTAATGATACAGTAAAAAAAAAAAAAAAAAAAAAAAGACATATCCACCCATGGACTGAATTTGAATGACAGCTGATCTTGACTGCAGAACAGAGTCATTAAATTTAGAAGGTATTTCAGGTAAGAAAGTTTGATTAATATCAAACAAAGACCATTTAATGCTGCACCCTTTTCAGAATGGAGTGTCACATTTAATAATTATATGAAATGGCTTTAATTTCGAACACCTATTCCATACCACTTTCATTTCCATAAGATTGACACTATAAGAATACTTAATGCCCAAACAAGAAAAGCTAATACTCAGAACAATCAAACTTTTTGTTTTTTCTCAATGTAACTGCATAAGTGAAATGAAAATTGTTTCCTACATTACTTCCCCCATGGTGTTCCTTTCCATATGGAAAAGAACAAACAAAAAACCCTAACACTATTCTTTAAAGCTGTAGATTTTCTAGTCCTACCACTAGGTTATTAATCCAAAAGATACCAAAAAGATTTATTGAAGTTGCAAAATTCCATCCAGAACTATTTTAAGAAGAAATTGCTTTGTATATTTCTTTTATTCACATTTATCCAACCATCTCTTGCAGTGAGGAATAACAAATGTATATATGCATAACAAATCTCTATGTGTCAAAGAGATGTCAACACATGGAACAAAAATATTATTCTATGCTACACTGTAATGGATAGCTGAAACTGAGTATGTTATTTAGTTTTCCTCTTATTTAAAAATCCAAACTGTAGACAGCATCCCTTGAATTGACTGAGATGGCCCAGAAACACTGCCTTGGAAAACAAGAAAGCCACACATTTTGATGATTGCTAGCGCCACTACATACTCAGAAACAAAGCTCTGTTTAAAAAGATTTTAAAAAAAAAAAAATCCCTTTCTATTTTTAGATTCTTCCTAAAGATTTCCAAACTCTTTGTCTAGCACTGACATAATTTTCACATTGCAGTAAAAGTCACTAAGGGGTGTTATGGACTGTCTATGCATTTGACAATCCATGTGATTGAGTGTCACAAAGCCAGCTGCCCTGAAGGATGGATGCAGTACCTCTCCTGGAGTTTAGTTTCCTGCACATAGTCCTGAGAAAATCAAGACACCTCTCTGTCTTCTTGGCGATCCCTTTACTTGCTCAGAATCCTATCCAACCTACTGGAGGTGGAGGGCAGAAAAATAAAAATAGAGTGAAAGGAAGCGGGACAAAATAGGTTAAAGGAGTCTTGAGCTAGCTCTTGTGCTAACTCAAGTGTCCCAGGACATTCCCCAGCAGACTGTTTTGCCTGTGTACTGAACTAAGGTCTATGCCAAACAAGACAACGTTTTTAAAACTCTTAAAATGAGGCAACTCAATGAAATTTCCACACACATCAGCTCTCATGTTCATTCATTTTTAATTGCTAAAAGGAACAGAACTCACTTATGACTTCCCCATTGTCTTTTCTGTTCTTTGGGGGATAAATGGGTGTCATTCATACTGTCAAGAATGAAAAAAACTTGAGCTGGATTAAACTCAGTAGCTTTGACGTCAATGGATTTCCAGAATTATTTTGTAATTGCATCCTTTTGAAAAATTATCTACTTGGTGTCTGTCTGACTTAAGCTGTGTGTTCTGTTAAGCATTCTTGATTGATCTCTAAAAGCAATGCAGAGCACATACTCTGTTTTTAATTATATTATAATAGATAGGAGTAAGGTGACTATAAGCAAAATATTATTTGGAAAAAGTAATGTTGATGACATAGGAGATTCTTGTTTTCCTCAATGAATGACCTTACATTGGTGTCAGGTGTCTCCTTCTCAAGATAAATTTGAAGTATACTTGCTGAAGATGTACTCTGTTCTGCCATTTAGTTGTACTGTTCTTTGCACACAAAATTAGATGATGTTGTATACATATATAAATATATATACATAGATATATGTATACATATATTTTTATATATACATATATATTTAATGTAAATATAAATATATATATATTTATACAGACACGCTACTCATAACATAGAGCATGAAAAAACATAACTGTACTTTCATTGTATGATGAGGAATGGTCTGGACACACAAAAAAAAAGATGGTACTCCCACTTGAACAAATAAGGCTGACAATCAGATGTGTCATCTCTTCAAACACTCATAAGGCTAAAATTTGAGAGATCAGAAAGATCAGAAAAGAAGAAAGAATCCCAAATTTAATTTTTTTCTCCAACCTTTTATGACCTCAAAATACTTTACAAAGCAACACAGCACTTCAGAAATTACTAGTCATGGAATAAAAACCTTATCATCATTTTGACTGTTTTATGATTATCAATGAAAACCAGAATTAGAAATACAACCCACTACCTACAGGTATGCTAAACCTAAACTTCAGATTTATTCACACCACACACCCAAAGCAGTACTGATCCAGATTTTGTTGAAATGTCTTTGGTTTATAAATTTGAAGTGCAAATTCTTCCTTTCATTAAGTATTCAAAGCAAAGAATGGAGATTAAAGGAGGATTTCTTTTATTTTTCCCTTGGCTTCCAATTTTTTTCCCACTTGTTCTTATCTCATGTTTCTCACCAGACCATTTGACATAATAATTTGGCATTTCTCCTCTAACAACTTTCTTTTCAATGTAGTGGCCCCTGATATATTTATATGTTTTAAAAATAACTACACAAACTGTGACAGATTTTTAATTTCATTTTAGTTATTCAATTTCCCTACCCTTAGAAAACTCCTTTAAATTTAAACAGTTTGAAAAGATCTTTTCAGTCATCACTAGCATTTCCTTAAGATACTCTATTTTGAGGATAAATCTTTAGGTCTATGATTTTTGCACTTTTTTGACAACTTTTACACCAAAGGAAGCAAAACACAGCAACGTATAAACTTTTTACTGAAAAACTCTGTTATGACAGCACATACCCAGAAAATGCACTTATTTTTAGTTTTAGATTTGCTTTTTCCAGCTTTTCTGCTCCAAAAATTAAGTGTACATTTCTAAAACTTTTAAAATCAATATTGTATGTGTGTTATATGTGTTGGTCTGGGATATGCAGTTGTGGTTAAAGTTGGCCCTCTTTGCATTGTTAAGAATTTTGCCATTTTCTAATACAAAACAAGAGTTTCCTTAAGTATCTCATTTCTTTCACCTGTGCTAAAGGAAAGGTGTGCTGTAAAGATTAGTCAATTTGTCTTCTTTGGTCCCCTTCCTGGCAAATAAACTCTGAATTCTGTTATGGAGTGTTTTTCACACACTTTACTTGGAAAAAAATGCTGAGCCCACATTTTCTTTCATAAACAAATTTCATTGAACTGCATTAATCCATTAAATACACAGAAACATTGTTGGAACTAATACTGGTGTAGAAGGGAAAAGCCTGGGTGACTTAATAAATCATCCCTCATTCATTACCTTTCAGATGTGGCAAACTAGGTTCCAGAATTGGCTTCACCTCCATTACAAGGATCCTGTGCCACATTATATATTACTTGGCCCATATGAACAAGACCACTTAAATAAAAGAGGGAGGGAGAATTAAAAAAGAAGGAAAGCCATGTTTCTTATTCCTTCCTTCACAGTCATCCCCCTGACACAAGAGAAGAAAAGGGACTACTTTCCATCCCATTCTTTCTTTTCTTGCCCTTTCCTTTCAAATGGGCAAATTCTCCCTTCCCTTGCCCATTGCTTTCAGTGAAATAGGCAGGAGGCAGCACCCTCAGAAATCTGCTTTCCATCCATGGTTGTGAAATTCCTGATTTATTCCAGAATTTTATGATGATATAGATCCCTTAGTTGCATGGAAAAACAAGGTGAAAAATGTATCAGCTTGTTCCAGTGCATCAAGTAGAACACATCCCTGCAGTTAAAAACTCTACCTATAAAATGAGTCTTTTCCACAGGTCCTGCTGGACATCTCCAGGCCAAAGCCAAGTCTTTGTATAACACGAATTTCTGAAGTCAGCTGTGAACCTGGCTGCATCACCAGCTGCCTCAGCTGCTCCCCATCACACGTGCTCCAGATTCTTCCCCAGCTCCATTGCCCTTCCCTTGACACACTCCAGCACCTCAAAGTCTTTCTTGCAGAGAGGGGCCCAAAACCGAACAGAGGATTTGAGGTGCAGCCTCAATTTTTTTTATCCTCACCTCTATTTTCTCTGCTCCAGGATCTTAATCACACCCATCACTCTTTACTGCCTGTGGTTTTGTGACATGCTTCTTGAATTTGAGGAGTCCAAGAGTGAACAGTCTTCCAGGTGCAACTTCATCTGCACTGGTGAGAATAATATCCACTTTCAGTCTTTTGACAATGCTCCTCCCGCTGTATACAAATATAGACCATGTCTTATCCACAGTAAGAGTGCTCCTGGCTCCCATTAAATACAGTGTCCACCCACTGTGCCCAGGTCCTTTTCAGCAGAACTCCTATTCAGTCTGTCAGTTACCAACTGTAATGATAAATGGCTTTATTCTACTCATGTGCAGGACTTTGCTCATCTTCTTGTCAAACTCCATGAAGTTTCTGCTCACTCAACCTTACGGTTTATCAAAGTCCCTCTAGACCAAGGCTGTTTTATTTGTTTTGTCAGTCATTCAATAGTGTAGTATTGACTTTGCTCATTTAATGTCTAATTTGTCACATCTAATTTGTCTGCCTAATTTCTCTAATCCTTTTTGAACCTCTTGATACTCTGTGCCTTCACAATCTCCTCTGGCAACAAACTTCATCATGTTATTGCTTCACTCATATTGTTTCTACTTTCAACGAAACTCAGAAATTTTAATATTCACACAAAGTCTGAACCCTTCCAGGGATTGTGATTATTTGCAAAGTTAAAACATATATTTCTGTTTCCTCAAAATCTACTTATCATTCTTTTTTTTTTTTTTTTTAATATGATGTTGTATATGATCATCATTAACATTTGAATTCCATGGGGACATGGTTCTCCAAATATGAACTGTTCAGCTCTACTGCTTGCCTTTCATCATTAAGTCCTTAATTCAACATAACACCTAAGCACATCCATCAGCATGTTCATTACATGTTTTCTTGAATAATGATGATGTATGCACTGTTGAATTAGTGTCTAAATGGAGAAACTGCTCATTTCAGAGGAATAGAAATTGTTCAGAGGAGCCTCTACAGCATGAGGAAGAGAGGATGCTTTGTGTCACTTACCCAAGTAGTCAGTTAGTATGATATTTCAACACGAAGTGACTCATCAGGGAAGGAAAATATAGTAAGTCGGAAATCTTTCCAAGAGGAGTTTCATTCTCCATGCTCTATCACAAGCGTTTTTGTATGATAGAAGGACGTTTTCTACAAATACTCTCTAATCTGATTCTTTTTTCTCTAAGAGTGCTCATAAGTTCAAATATACTAATAGACAGTTCAGGTAAAAAAAGGCATAAATCACAACAAAGAAATGAGGTGAAGGGAAAGGGAAAGATGGGAGCCAGGTGGACTTTGACTTCATCATTTTTTCACAATGTTGTTTATTTAAATAAACCAGCAAGGGCAAATTCTTCTCGGATTTGAACCCCTAACATCCTTAGAGGATTCTGAGACGTCAGCACAGATGTAAGTGCAAGGAATGGAAATAAAATGTATTGAATTGTACTTAGTACCTAAACTTGAGAGTCCGGGCCTGTTCTTCTTGCAATGATGAACCAATCATGTAAATAAAGTATTTAAAATAACATGTGTACAAATAATTTAAGAACTGCTATAAAAAATACTTAAATTTCCATCAATTAAAGGGGGCATGACAGATTTCTTCAACCTTGTTGTAATCAACACATGAATTTACATTGGTTTTATAAATTTTCTAGCAGTATTTAAGGCTAAAACTGTCAAAAGGACAGGGGTAAATTGCACACTACTGAAAGTCAACAGAAATATATGTGGTCACAGGTTCTTAGAAAAATTCAGGCTACAAGAGACCTTTGGTTGTCATGCATTCTGACTTTCTGATCAGATCAGAGTCTTCTAGATAGGTTGTTTAAGGCCTTATTCTGAGGGATTAACAACTCCCAAATTCTTTGGGTACATTTTTCCGTGTTTGTCTACCCTCCCGGCTAAAAGATGTTGCCCTATATCTAATCAGAACTTCCCTTCTACATTACCCCCTTTTCCTTCTGTGTGCTTCTGATAAGGTCCTGGATACCTCTTCTCCAAACCCTCCCATGAGGTGGCTGAAGACCACAATAAGATCTCACTTCAATTTCCCATTCTAAGGCTGTCCAAAAACAATTCTTTCAGTGTCTGCATGCTTGTACATCACACACATTTGGACTACCTTTCTAAGTCTACTGCTGGACTTGCATCAGTATATGAATATCTGTGCACAACTGAGTACAGTATTGCACGTGTGCTCATGTCAATTCGAGTAAAAATCAGGAAGAATATTGAGAATTAAAACCACAACAAAATCTCTGAATTTTTTTTTTATTGAAAACAGACGCATGTCATAAAGCCCAATTCAAGAAACATACCAGTATAATTTCATATTTAAATACATATTTGAGTTACCAGTATCCTTAATAGGTTTTTGAATGGAAACCTTTATTAGTAATTTTAATTTTTAGCCACTGAAAGAGTCAGAAATTAACTTAGTGGATCTCAGCATTTACTAAATTTAAATGATTGAGTCTTTATTTGCTTTTAACCTAGGGAAACAAAAAGCAGCTAATAAAAATGAAGCAACCTGAAATATATGTTTTACATTTTCTTACTCCATTTTCTCCATGCAAAGTCAAAAGAGCATTAAAAAGTAATATTGTGCTGAGCTCACAAATATGCAAACGCCTCTAGATATCTTGTCTCAATAAAGTTTATAGAATGCATTCCCAAAGGTCTGACAACAAACCAGAATAAATCACAAGGCTCATAAAAAGATAATGCATGCCATTTTTTTGCTTACATAAACACAAACGAATACAGCAAGAGGCAGGAGTGACTCTGAGAGGCCTCTTCTATTGAAACTAATTTCTCTTATCATCACATATATTTGTAATGAATTATCACTATCTAAAGCAAAAAAAATATATTTTGTGAAACCCATGGACTTTTGAAAAAAAAAAAAATCTGCATTCTTGCAAGTTCTGTGGGAAATTGTCTTTTCTTTCTTTTCCCGATTGAGATTTGCGGTTGAGGATCATATCCTATGGGGACCCCACTCCACAAAAGAAAGAGAAACAAAAGTGACAGAAGAAATGCCGGATATTACAATACCATAGAAAACCCCCAGCAAAGTCCATTGTTAATTCGTAAAGAAATGAAAATACATAGAATGATGTTACTGGAGCACAAATATCCCAGGCAAATGATTTTCCACATCATAAATTGGGCAAGTTGTTTTCCTCTTTTCTGAGCAGGAGCTTTATTCAAGAAATGAGAGAAGTCAGGGCATGATCCTGGTCAAAAGTGAATCCCAAAAAAACATATATAACATTTAAGCTTAATTAGCTGAGTTACTGAAGTGTGACAGGAGTTGCCAGTTTATGATTGTAGTCTACCTGGCTACAGATTTATACTTTCTAATTACAGATATTTTTCAATAAATAACACTTTTGAGAGAGAGTAGAAACACAGATTTATTTACATACAAACATGCACATACACACAGACAGATTTATTTTGTATTTTCAATGTGGATAGCATCAACTGGTGTTCTTGGGTCTCTCAGATTAACATTTCAAAAATTAGAAGGCTTGGGCAGATTCAATCTTTCTGTAAACCTTTTCCATGGCTAAATTGTTTGTAAACCATCATGGTGGGTCAAGATGTATGTGTGTCACTGGAGCAAAAAGTAGATACAAGATGAAGGAATTAATTGCATACAACACTAGCTGCCATAAACCAGGCGTTTAGTCTGAGCTCCTCACGAAGATTCATTGAACCTCTCTTAGTTACCTGGTTTGGATGAGATGAGTAACCTCTTTCATTGAAGAGAGAGAGAATCTGTTTAAGTGGCATAGACAAGTTCTATGACTTTTAGACATTTAAAGTAAAGTAAGAAGAATTCTACTTCATTGCAAGCTTGTAAAGCTTCATTGCGGAATCATAGCATGAATTCCAGAAGTAGTGCATGTTGCAGGAAGGCACAAGTGCAAATATAACTGTATTAGTAATGTGAGTAATGCATCAGCAATGTGAGTTACCCAATTAATAGTGTGCAATACTGAATGTAAACAAATTTACTGGTAGTGTTGCTGTGTCTGAGACATTCTAAGATTGTAAGAAAGGTTTCTAGAAAGAAGCAATATCTTCTATTAGACTAACCAATAGTATCGTGTGGGTGGAGGCACAGGGATGGAGAGATTACTTTTTACGTGCTTGGCCCCTTTTTTGATCTGAAATAGCTGCAGAGAACCAAAGCTTTGTACTTAATCAGTTCATGTTGTGTAGAGGAGCAGATGACCATAACAAGGGACTGTGGTTGTGCAGGTGTTGTAAAACTTTGAAAAAACACCAATGTAAAAAAATGCTGGAGCTGTCTCATTTAAAATGAATTTTAAAATGTTATTTTATTTTTGCTTGAATTATCTAAACTTCTATGACAAGGTGACAGGCTTAGTGGACAAGGGAAAGGCTGTGAATAGGGTTTACCCAAACTTTAGTAATGCAATTGACATCTTCTTCCACATTTTCCTGCAGAGACTGGCTGGTTATGCCTTGAGCAAGTGTACGTTTCAGAGGGTAAAATCTGGATTGGATGGCTGAACCTAATGAATAGTGAGGAATGGAGTTAATTCCAGGTGGTGGTTGGTCTCAAGTAGTGTTATCCAGGGCTCAATATTTGGGCCAGCCTTGTCTAACATCATCATCAATGACCCGGATGAGGGGATCAAGTGCACCTTCAGTATGTTTGCAGATGACACTGAGTTGGGTGGAAGTGTTGACCTGCTGAAAGTCAGGAAGGCTCTATAGAGGGATCTGGACAAGCAGAATTGGTGGACTGAGGCCAATTGTATGAGGTTCAACAAGGCCAAGTGCTGGGTACTGCCCTTGGGTAAAAACAATTCCATGCAGTGCTACAGGCTGGGGGCAGAATGGCTGGAAAACCTCCCCAGAGAAAAGGACGTGGGGGTGCTGGTTGACAGCACCCAGATGAGCCAGCAGTGTACCCAGGTGGCCAAGAAGGCCAATGGCATCCAGGTCTGTATCAGAAATAGTGTGGCCAGGAGAACCAGGACAGTGACAATTCTCCTGTACATAGCACTGGTGAGGCCGCGTCTCAGATTCTGTGTTCAGTTTTGGGCCCCTCACTACAAGAAAGACTGAGGTACTGGAGTGAATGCAGAGTAGGGTAACAGAGCTGGTAAAGGGTCAAACACAAGTGTGATGGGGAGCAGCTGAGGGAGCTAGTGATGTTTAGGCTGGAGAAAAGGAGGCTCAGGAGGCACCTCATTGCCTTCTACAACTACCTGAAAGAATGGTGGAGTGAGGGGTGGGTGGTCTCTTTTCACAAATATCGAGTGACAGGACAAGAGGAAGTGGCCTCAAGTTGCACCAGGGAATATTGAGATTGGATATTAAGGAAAGTTTCTTCATGGAAAAGTTTGTCAAGCACTGAAACAGGATGTCCAGAGCAGTGGTGGACTCACCATCTATAGAAGTATTGGAAAGACATGTAAATGTGGCTCTTAGGGACATGGTTTAGTGATGTTCTTGGCAGTGTTCAGTTAGTGATTGGATTCAATGGTCTTAAGGGTCTTTTCCAACCTAAACTCTCCTGTTCCAGAATTCTATGGAAATGACATCATCTTCTTACATACAAATATTAACTATGAATCTTTGAGACACACGGTAATCAAAGGAATTGGCTGAGTCTGCGATGAACTCAATATCTGAGTCATCATTCAGAGTGGTTCCATGGTCATCATCCAAAGGTCAGTCTTGTCATCCCACTGCACTTGGATATGAAAACCAAGATATCTCAGCTTTATTTATTTTCACCTGACCCTGAAATAGAAATGTTGTGAATACAAATCTCAGGTGAACATAATAAAAAAAGCTTCTATTAATTTTTGCACACATTAAAAATTATATTTAACTTCAAACATATCAAATTAAAACAAGTGTTTTTGAACTATTATACCTTTGGTTTTGCTTTTTCTTGAGTATACATATTGCTGATACTTAATTTAAAATCTTCTCCCTTGATCTGTGTTAACAATTTCATAAATCAAATATGTATCTTTGCTGTTTCTTATGATCTCATCTTTCATTTATCTCTTGATTTGAGATTCTATACCCATAATGGGTACCAAATAAATGGCCTATTTTTAGTCCATCTGTAAGGTTATCAAGCAGTCTTACATTCAATAAGAGGATGGAAGGGGAGTAAAATTGTTGAAAAAGAGTAAAGACAGAAAGCAAAAAAAATCCATTCCATGAATCATTTTGTCACAGATTAATGTAGGCAGCACTGTCAGAAGTAGTTAGACCTAGATTATATGAACATTTTCCCCCAACACCATTTTCCATAGCTTTGCTGCTATTTGCTTTTGCTGCTATTAAGTATGAATTTTCATGACATGAACCATATCACTATATTTAATACTAGCTATTGTATTTGTAGTTGTATTCATCAAGTCCTGAATAGATGGAGTGGATTTTTTTAGTTATTTTGGTGGTTTTTTTCTTAAGAATAAACCTCTGAGAAATAACACTATCTGCAGAATGCTTTTCAATATCTTGCAGCACGGCTGGTATGTTATGACTCTTCCATTCACATTGTGATAGATGCTGCAGAAGCAAAGCAATATCAGCCTATTTTGCAGAGTTCCTACCTAACAAGAATAAGTACTCATGGTCATGCAACTTCCATTATCATCAGTAATGGAACAATTACAATGTAAATCAATATGATGTTTCAGAGTACCAATAATTTGCATATTATATGTGAGTTTAAACTTCCTGAAGGTATTTAAATTTGAATTATAAAAGAAGGAAAGAATATTCTTTATGACAAGTTGAGGTTCCTTTCCATAGCTGGATTACAAGTAAGAAACCATAGCATTCAATTTTTAAGGCCTTATGGTATCCTATTATGAAGCATGTCTCATACATCTATATAAATATTGATATGATATGTGAAAGAGATGTCTCTTTTTCATTCCTTTTTAGTTTCTATCCTGCTGTACATCAGTGGCAACGAAGCTCATTGAAATCCTTCCACTGATTTTCGTCTTCTTATTTATGTTCACAAATATTGTCTTGGTCCTACAGGTCCTGAGATTCTCATGTGGTCCCTATCCAGTTATAAGCAGGGTCCGGGAGCCTCTGTGTTGGAAGCATTTAGTCTGGAGTGACTGTGGGCTGAGAGACCTATAAACAGTAAAATAAAGCTGTTGATATATCCTGGTTGAACTGCTTTAACTGTCCCATATATCCGTTGAAGCCCTTCAGCCATGAAAGTGATGATATACTTATGCTGGCATAAATTTGCACGTACCAAAATGACCCCTTCCCTTATAACAGTGTAAGAAACACCGTTACAAAGTGCTTCTGTAACTCCATAACTTGCCTATTTCAGGGGTTGGATCGAAATGCAGGGGTTGTAGGTCAAAAATAACACTTACCAATGATAAGGTTATACTCAAACCAGATGTGTAACTGGAGGGAGCTGAGACCAGATTTTTGTCTCTGGATAAGAAGCCAAAGTTACTAATTTGTGTTCAGCTAGTACTCTGGGGCCATTTAAAATGCTCCTGCAGTCCAAAGCCTGATTTGGACTCTCAAGATTTTAGCCCCAAAGAATGGATGTTCTCCAAAGAACACACACAAATTCCATACAAGAAATAGATTATTTTAAGTCATGGTCACCTCTCCACTTACTATCTCTTCCTCTTAAATACTCAAATGTGACACGGTTGGGGACTAAATTAATAGAGAAGGCTCACTAAAGGATGCTGCAAGACAACTCAATGCTTGCAACCTGTCTTTAGCCCATCTATGGAAGGAACATCTCCTTTAAGAGACCACAAACCAAGTAATAACACAGGTCATATAATTATAGAGAAAGAGAAGTCTTTGACTCATTTCTTCAATAACATTTTATAAGATGACATGATTAGAGTCCTCTAAATAGCTGTCCCTTGATTATTCTGTCCTCAGGGTTTATCATTCCTAACCCTTCCCTAAAGGACACTCAGTCCACAGTCGATGAGGAACATGGGCAACTGCTGGGGAACAGAAACAACCTGATTATTTCCCCCAGTCTCTGTTACAATTTCCTTTCACTTTCTAGACTCATAGACATGTAGGACCATGCCTTCCACTGATGGATTACTGGCAGGTTTGATTATATAAATAGCACTCTGCAATTCAACTGAGTTGCAGGCAACAATGAAGGATTTGCTGGAGATGTATTCTTTCTTTGCAGTCCCATTTATCAATGTACAGTTTCTCACTTGCCATTTATCATCTGCTTTTCTGTGCTTCCCTCGACATCTGGAGGATTTGTAGTCTGCTAAGTGGAGCAAGGCCTTGTCTTGAATACCTTACCATCCCCGTCTAGGCAACATACTCCTGATTTTTCCCCAGTTTAACTTTTCTTTAAATAAACTTGACAGGTTCAATATATCCTCACTGCAAAGAATATATTGAGAGGAGTAGTAAGCAATAGAGAACAAACTAAAAAGCTACAGCCGTAGGAAAAAAGAGTGAGACAGAGAGAAATGCACCTCTAACGCAAGTATGCATTTATAATAACAAGCAGTTGTGATAATTCCATGTCTTTTAACTCAAGAGGACCATAAAATAGCTTGATGGAGTATATGCATGAGTGCCAGGTGGAAAGCAGGTCTTCCATTTTACAAGTATTTTCAGGATTTAGAGATGTAGAATGTAAAGAAGCTCCTTGCTCTCATTAGTTAAAAAAGCAGTTGTGCATCCTGGCATATTTGAAAATTCTGCAAGATGTCTAAATATCTCACTACCTTACAGATGTTCCAGTGCTGAATATCTGGGAAATAAGGAGGAGTAAATAAATAAATAAATAAAGGAGGAAAAAGTAGGGGGGAGAATGGTAAAACAACAAGAAAGAACCGTTTCAAAGAAATTGAGTTAATAAATCACTTAAAAAAAATTGTAAGCACTTTGTTTTGATAGTGACCTTTCAAAGTTTCTTTTATTTTCATTTTCAAATGTCAAAACAGGGCATTTTGACAATTTCAAACCATGATATATTTTCTTTAAAATTGAAATGTGGTATTTTTCACAACCAGTTCCTTTTTGCAAATGGTGTCACTTTTGAAGAAAATCATTGTTTTCAGTGTTGAAGAGGGAAAACAAAAGATAAAGAATTTCTGGAAGATTATGATATTCTTTACCAGTAAAGCACATGCTTAGCCAAATAGGGGTTCTGTGTCCTGTTTCAGAAACCAGAAAGTCAGGGTGGGTTATAACCTTTAGGGCTTTACCTGACTGCCCAACCTAAGTAGCACCTTAATCAAGAAAGCTATGACTGAGCTGGGAACTGGTCTCCCCTGTGTCCAGTACCTGGACTAGCCAAATCCCTGACCTGGCCACCAGGTGGAGGAATGATACAGCAGAAAGCGTTTTCCCTTTGTAATAGCCACCATGTGCATTGACATTTATCTCAATGACTTCAGCATCTTGTCTGCAGTCAATGTACCAGAAGCTGGAAAAAGTCTGATAGCTTGTCTTGAACTGCATTGTCATGGAAAGGTTGTCTGGTACTGTTGGCTGAAGGGCTGGGGTGAGGCTTAGGAGAGATGAGCTCATTTTGTGTTACAGACTGATATGCTATTAGCGGAATATCTTGGGACACTTCCGCAGGGGATCTTGCTGGTTTGCTGGTGCTGCACCTGAGCTCAGCAGGGCTTTCACAGAGTCAAGTTCATGTAGCTAAACCACACTGGGGAATGAGCTGACTCCCTTCTAAGTAGTAGGGTCCTCTTATATCACAGCTCCTTCTGCATTTTTTTTACATCTCCAGACTTTTTTTCAGATACTTGTCACAATTTTTTAAGACACCTCATCTATTTATCATTGGAACATATCCCTATCCTGTACCTCCACGCCCCAAAAAATCTCACATGTGGGAGGGTAGCAACATCAAGTTCATAGAGCAGATTTAGGTATTATTGAGTCTTTTTGCAGTCAACAAGTTTTAATTAAAGCATCTGCCTTGCCTATTAGTTGGTTCCTCCTTCCAATTTCCCCATTAAAGGCAAAAGTAGATAATATTTTGAGGTCTCTGTCCATCACTCAGCCTCTCTATTTTGAGTTTTGTAATCCTGACTGTCATAGCAGGATTTGATCTCATTGCACACCAAATTAATAAAAACCAAGTGTCCCAATGGACTGTGAGGAGAAACAACATGACAGAGCAGAGTCTTAAATGCTGACACTTATGACAACTCCATCCAAACTGATAGAAATGCGATGTTTTTTCTCAGCATCCAAGGTTTCCATTCCCCTGAAATCAAATCACACATCTGTCACCCCATTATCTTCTCTTCAGAGAGTCCATATACCTCTTCAATATATGCATTATGCTAAAATTTTCATATGTATTTAACAGTACATGCAAATTCTTTCAAAATATTCTAGTGAGACAGAAGTACTCAATTAAAAAGCAGGAAAAAAATTTAATAGCAACAGAAAACCCAGAAATGGTTAAGGTAAAAGAATTTGTTGCCTCTACAATAACACATTTGTCAGTTTCTTAAAGGGATTTTCTATCGATGGACAGTGGATTAATCTCAAAGCAACTGGCAAGGTTGTCTTTGAAATATTGCCATTCATGGGTTCCGATAAGAAAATTACAAAAGACAAATAAAATAAACATAAATAGTTTTAGTGGAAAGCTTTCTGTAAGCTGCTTCTGTCTTTCTTAATCAACTAAGAATAGGCTGTGATTACAGTAATCATTATGCAATTAATCACTATAATTACTTTTTATTGGAATAATAGTCTATAAAGCAACTAACATTTTTTCTGTTCTTGCTTGAATGGAAGACATTAAGTGCTTGTCTAGAAGTTACTAAAATTATGTCTTTGCAATTTATTTTTCTTTTTGTCATCTTATTAAGATTTTGGGGTTTTTTTAATGTAAAAGTAACAGTGCAAGTTTGTGCATGTCCTATACACAGACAATATTCACACAAAACAGGGATATACTAGTTCTTCAGCAGTAATAGGATGTTATTTTTGTGTACTTAGCATGCCACATGTTTCAACACGGTACATGCTTATATGTAGGTATCTACAGTATGATCATGATTACAGGTGGGTTTACATCCATCAAGAAAAAAAACAACACAAAACACCAAAATCAACAACAAATTAACTATATAAAACCATTTTTCATCATGGAATTCCTCGCCTTGTCTTTTTGTGGCTTCAGGCTGAGAGCACTTCTTAGTATCTGAAGGCTGGGCTATGTGTTTGTAGCTTCAAAGCTTCACCAGGGGACTTGGCCCTTGTAAATACTTCTCACTTCATTTCAATGCAATGAAGGCAAGGAAAGATATATATGCTTCATATAGGACTACAGTTACGAATATTTTATACATTTATTCCTAGTTCTGTGTGAAGGCTGTGGTGAGAGGTGTACAGGCTGGATTGGGCTTGTATTTGTTATTCCTCCTTCGCATCACCTCTTCTCTCTTGGGAACTCCTTCACAGTCCTGAAACACCATCTCCCATTCTTTCTGCCACACCTGCCCCTAAGCCCCATCATTTTCAAATGTGGAAGAAGTAAAAGATGCAGGAAGTATTTTACACCAACACCTTTTTATAAAAACATTAGTCTGAAATGTTGATGTAGAGCATGGATTTAGTTGCTGAGAAAGCAGCCAATTTAAAATCAACCTCACCCCACCCACCTTTTAGAGATGGATCAGTAGTCACTATTTTTGTTTCCCCAGAAGGCAAAAATGCTTTTAAAAATGCTAATTCTCTTCTGATGCTGGACTCTGTCGATCTACTACTAACAGACAAACTCAGCTAAATGGCCATTAAAAAGCAATTCCTCCCCATTCTTCCATCTTTCCAAGCACCTCTCTGAGTGACAACATGGGAGAAATGTTCTTAAATAGCATTTTCGGCCAGTGTGGGACCCTGTTGGTACATTTCAAAGAAGGAGTGAACAAACATAACTCAAGTTTATCTTGCAGTAGAATTTTACCTAAATGCTAGAGCATTTAGGTATCTAGGGGACTTAAACTTGGAGTAAAGATAGTAGTGAAAAAGAATGTTTTTCTTTGAATAGATTAGTATTTTCTGACCTCTCAAAAATTTATGATTGTCCTAACGGGAGTAAAAATACGTTGTGTACAATGGGGTTTTAATAGACACAGATTAAGATGTCCTATTAGCAAAACTTTTCTCTGTGGACGTCCTCGACACATTTGGTGATAGAAGAGCTTTGGGTGAAGACATGTCAGTAACTTCTCTTTTCCATTTGTTAAGAATTTTTTCTTAGGATCATAGAATTTACTGAGTTGAATTGAACTCACGGGGATCATCAAGTCCAACTCTTGGCCCTTCACAGGATCACACCATGAGCCTGAGAGTGTTGTCCAAACACCTCCTGAACTCTGTCAGGCTTTGTGCAGTGACCACTTCCCTGGGGAGCCTGTTCAGTGTCCAGCCACCCTCTGGGTGAAGAACCTTTTCTTAATATCCAACCTAAATGTCCCCTGACACAGCTTCAAGCCATTCCCTACAGGAATCCTGTCAAAAAGTTCATCTCTGAAATTTGGAGAGTGTTTTTTTTGTTTTGATGAGTGAAGAAAAGTTCAGAAATTTCATGTATCATTAACCATATGTACTCTGAGTTTTGAGGCTATTTTGGACCCATTGTTTGCTTGTTTCTTTTAAAATAAACATAACTAGTCTTTGTTCTTTTAATTCCAAAATAAAATAAATGTTTTTTTGAAATGGCTACTTCTTTATCATCAGTGTCATAAAATATTTCATGAATTCACAAAGAATTTAAGTAGCCTTAAAACTATTTTTTTCAATATTTTTTGGCAAGACAGATGGGTCAGTTTTAGCCAAGTATGATGACTAATTTCCTGTTCTACTCTAAGCTGCTTCCTAAGCAGTTGCAAGGATACAGAGTTCCTGGGATGTTTGATATGTAAAAACAAAATGTGTCTCCATTCCGTTTTCTGCCAATTAGACTGACAACTTTTAAAATTAGTTATATCTGTAAAGGGGCATTTTTGATAGTCATGTTATCAGTTTTCTTAACTTATCACATGCAATTTCTCTTAGAAAAAAAGTTTAGGAAATTTAGATCAGCTTCAATTGTCACTAAGCTTGTTCATGTTTTATATAACATTATTATCTGAGTTTGACAATTTGGGGCATGAAGCTTTACAGCTCTACGTGACCTTTACTGTTTTACCTAAAAACATATTTTTGGTTGAAGTGAGCAAAACAGCACATGCTGGTTTCACTGAAAGTAACTGAGGAATTTCCTTTTGGCTATACTAGCAACAAGATTTTTGTCACAAAGTTTTAAGGGTTTATTTTGTCAGCACTGCAACACAACAACACAGATTTGCCCAGTTTGGGGTATTATCATTGCCTGTCCCTGAAGCATTGCCAGCTCTCCCCTCACTTCTGGGCACCTGCATCCCTACAAAGGCTCACATGGAAAATAAATGAGCTTCTTCTGCAGCAATGGGAACACTGTCCCATTTTCAGAGCAAAGCATGGAGCAGTTGTCCCGTTTGCACCCCCTTAGAGAAGCCCTTTGCAACCCAGTGCCTTCCACAGAGGGTGGAAGCTGTTGCTGCAGTGAATTTAGAGTTGAAAATAATATTTTCCATTGAAAATACAGCTGATATGCCTAAACAGCAGGGAACTGTCGTATCTGTTTCTATCTCTGTTTTGTGTTTCATCAGAGCAAAGATTCACCACTCTGATGCAGTAAAATTCGGGAATTTATCTTCCATGTGACAAAGCAAGAATGTATTTTGCCTTTGAGCCATGTTGGTGAACACCTGCTCACTTTGGGTTTTGGCTTCGAACCAGTGGTGAACCTCATAATACTCTCAGTCAAAAAGCATCCAGCTCCACCTAGTTTAGACATAAGCCCCAGAACTTTGTCTCAGGTTAAGCTAAAACATATTTAACTGAAATGCTTGAAGAGCTTTTGTTTTCCTTTTTTTGAGTTTGGGTTGATTGGTAACAAAACCCAGTCTCATTAAGTTTGCATGACTTCTGGCTGCCTTAAGTGAATTTTTCAAAGGTGAAATAATAATACTTTTCTGATCTCCAATCTGGATTGAAAGGAAAAAAAAAAAAAAAAAGAGAAGAAGAAAAAAGAAAGGACAAAAATAGGCAAAAGCCCCCCAAACAAAATAACAACAAAACAAACAAAAAAGCAACTCTGTGGTTTGGTTTTGGTTGGTTGTGGTTTTTTGTTTTGTTTTTTTTTTAAATTGTGGTAACTTAAATAGTCCTTACGGAGCACCAAAGTAAAACAATTCCTTTAAAAATGCTTTGGGGTGTGGTTCAGCCATTATGAGCTGGTATTTAGGAACAGAAATAGCATGTCTGGAAATTACAACGAGTCCCTGCACACAAACAAGATAAGAGGAAATATGAGATATTGTCTTTGGCTGCAACTTCTTACACAAATATGGACCCTGGATTTTTGAAGGTTTTTTTGTAGCATTTTCTTTCTGCTCAGCTGACACCTGCTGATGAAAGGGATCTCTAAGTGATGATCTCAGATTTCTTCAGATCAGAACAAAACTGACAGTCTTTAAGATTAGGGCAGAGAAAATCCAGTTTTTCTGCCCAACTGAGTCATGAAGAAGGATGACTTTGACAAAAAGAAATAGGGAAAATAGAGGAAAATTAGGAAGGGCTGAGCATGCCCTGTTTGCAGTGCTATAAAGTCACTAAAACCTTGAAGGTGCCTAAAATATTTGATATTCATGCCACTGTATCCAAAAGGTTCGGACCTCCTTTAAGTATTAAATTTTGTCACTTTAAATTGCTTTTTTTCCGGCACGAACAATGTAGATATTGAAATTTCCTCAGAAAGTGCTTATCTCATCAAGAGTAAAATTATAGTATATGAAATACTAATTACAGTATTATGAAGAAAGGTGAACTTTCTGGTGACATTTTATCTATTAGTAGATTGCTGATGTTCTCCTTTCTTAAAGCTGAAGATGCCACACATGGTGGTTTCATTTCCTCTTTCATCAGAATCTCTTTCAGAAAAATGTATTTAAAACCCAATTTTTTTAAATCTTCTTAAGAATCCATGATTCCACAGAAGCAGCTGAGTTTTGATCACACCTGAATCAGAGTTCATCAGTATGCACTGAGAAATTCTTCATGATGTCTAGCCAGTAGGGTAGTATGAGATACTCACACTAGAACTGTGATTAATCGTGTTACTGAAAAAAAAAAACAGAATTTTATTTATTTTATTTCATTTATGTGTTTTTATTTTTGTATTCTATTTTATTTTATTATTTAATTTCCTTTTATTTTACTTCATTCTACTTTATTTTGAAATATATATTATGAAATTCTGCTGGAAAAAAGTAAGGAATTATTTTTATTATTTTTTTTGGTGGTTTACTCCTTTTCTCAGGGAATGATCTGATTTAAATGGTGCACAAAATTACTCCAATCTTTGTTAACATCAAGTACCACCCTCTTTGAAATGTGATTATCATTGGTTGACATCCTCATCTAAATATTTGTCTTGTTTTCTCTGTATTTAAACAAAATCAATAGGAAAACTACACTGTTTTTACTTGCAGAACTTTTTGTCATTTCTTTAGTGCATTTTTGTCTTTGTGTTTGTTCTTGTAGTCTTTGTCAAAGGCTGTCAGACTGATCTCATGAAATGTCATACTGGGACTATAAAATATTAAAAAACTTTGTATAAGTTTTGGATATCTAAGGAAAACCATTTCATTATATCTCAGTTGTACACAGTTCAGTTATGATCTGCTTTGGTCAGGCTGAAAAATAACATTTTAAGAAAGTCTTAATAAATATTTTATCTGACAAATTTATCTCCTCTTTCCATTCAAATAATAGTTTCTTCAAATAGATTAGTTTACTTACTTTTTTTTTTCCCACGTATTTTTGGGGTTTTTTATCTTCTCTGTGTACAAAAGCAAGCCTCAAATATCCTGTGTTCACTGTGTTAAATTCCAGCTAGATGCCTAGCAGAGATTTATTAAATCAGTCACAGGGTTTTACTTTAGTGGTTGAGAGCAAAAAGGCACAATCTATTCAGCCAGAAATACATTTGCATGGGTGTTTATCACAATGATTCCACTTGCAGTTCATTTTTGGTAAATATTTGACCACTTATTATACATACAATGCAAACAGGAATGTGCAGACAGGAAAGAACCATAATCAGCACCTATTTTTTGCACCAAAAATCTTTCTTCTCTTGCACATATTCTGACATTTTCCGATAGATTTTAGGGTCTGTCTTTTGACCACATTATTCTCCAAAATTTTACTGTGTTCAGTCATTCCTGGAGTTGAGTAGGCAAATATTTTGGGGTGCAGATCTCTCACTTGGGGAATTTATTTCATTGCATATCCCATGACTGCTAGAGTTCAATTGCATCTGAAGAGGAAAGTATAGGACAGAACTGGTCAATGCGGCTTTTACCTGGGCTCATTATCTACTGCCAAGGGATAAAATGACACCCAGAATTGGAATGAGAAACCATTAATTGATAAGGATTTTTGTTAGTGAGTTAAACAATTTATTTTAGTGGCTATGATAGGGGTTGCTTGCCTTTATCTGTCTGCTTATTTCAAAGCTGTGGTCTGTTGTATATGAGAATACAATCAAGTAAGGAACACCTATAAAGGCCGATTTATAAGCCTTGCTCCTGCAAACCTGATATGTTAGACTCTTACTTATTTCAGTGGGTGGGCTGTGCCTGTCCCAGCTGCAAGCCTCAACCTGTGGATAAATCAGATGCTGTAAATTCCTCCTCTAAGGAGGAAGAATAGGAATCATGTACTGTGTGAACGAGCTACAAGCTGCTAATCATCATTCCACTGTAGTTCACCTCCACTTTTAACACCTATTATTAGAAGGGGAATATACTTAACTAAAACATTAGTTTCATTGACAGGAGTGGGAGAATAAAGAGTGACGATCATGAACCCATCATCTTCCCAGGACTTGACCACACCACCATCCTCCGAATCACTACACTGGCATTATGATCATGATTAACTCCCTCTGATTGATGTTAGACAGGTGAAACAGGTTCTTGTGCTGCAAGAGGACCTCCTGTTAGATACAGAAACACTTCTAATAGCTCTGTAAATCAAGTGTCTTAAGATAATAGTTTTTATCTACAGATCTGAAGGTTGTTTACGGTAGGCAAAGTACTCAAAAATACACAGTCTTATTTCTCTAAGTAACCTGTAGCCAATAGTTAAATCTTAATAAGGTATTTTCCCAGAATCCATTTGCTGTAAAGGAATGACTATCTTGAGCAATAAATACAGACCCTGAATTCTTCACCAGTTAAGCAGAGTGTTTTCAGAGAATATATGTGTTAAAGGAATGAGAAATATTCTCTATTGTTCTAATGAATGATGACTTTGATTATACCTAAGTAAAAAAGCAATAGAATTGACACTTACATTTATGCTTTTCTGCAGACATTTGAACCTGCAAGACAACTCACTAGGTGATGTTTTCATGCATCAGATAGGCATTTATTCAGATATTGAACATATTACTATTACACAATTTGTCTTACTGTGACTTTGATTTGTGTCCACCTGCACATATTTAAAATGAAACATGGACAATTGATTAAGTGGAGGAGAGATTGAGTTTTAGACTGAAGTGTGATGAAAATTAGTGATTTGACTTTAAAAAATTTCAACCTCAAATATTTTTGACACCCCTGGCTTCATGAAGTCCATACCTTAGAAGTGCAAACCCTTCAGTGGTTATAACAGTTGTAAAAATGAGGTTTTCCTCAACCACGTTTTGTTTCCTCCATTTATCCTCTTTCTCTGCCTGTCTGGATGTCTTTGATATCTCAGTGTAGAGTGTTGTGGTTTGGGAATGGTATTCCTCAATTTAGTGTTCCCACTGAAACACCTCAGACCCTGTGCTGTTCTCTCACTCCTCCCCTTCCCCTGTGGCAGGATGGACAGGAGAATTGGAGGCACAAAAAGGTAAAGGTCGTAGGTTGAGCCAAGGACAGTTTGCTAGAAACAGAAGTGAAATAAGAAAATGAACATTAGAAACAACAATACTAAAAACAGAGGGTACAAGAGAGGTAAATGATTCACACGTGATTGGTCACCATGTGGAACCCACACCACCTGACCACACACATCCTGGCAACCCCTGGAAAACCCTAAAGAACCCCTGTTGATGATATTGAATAATCCCAGAGTCCTGGCCATGCCCCTCCTGGATGCTGCAAAAATCAACCCTGTCCTGGTCAGAACTAGGAGGTAGAGTTTGGAGGGATTGTTAACTACTATTCTAAATAAGATTTCCCTTCCAAAAATCTGCCTTGGAAGATTAGCTTCCCAGTGAGCAAAAAGTGGTCCTTTTTCTGTTTGGTTTCCATTCCTACTCAACACATGGAGGAGTTTGAAAAATGGTGTTTTTGTTAATTTGCTAGTAGACTTTGGAAAACAATTGTAAAGAAAACATAAAACTGATGAAATACTATTTTGTATAAAAGATTATTTGTAGAAGTAAAACAAGAACTGATGCTTTCAGACATGAATATATTATCTGATCATCCTTCCTCCTTGTCATTACCTCCAAGATGTCTCCTTTTTTACAATGAATATTTTCTAATAGATCAAGACATTGCGAAATTTTATTTTTTTATTTTTTCCTTAGAGATCTTCTGCTTTTATCAAAGACTTTTTAAAACAGACAAGTGCACTAAGAAGCATAATTTTGTGAATATTATAGTGAACATTATTTGTTTATAGCACTCTAGAAGAACATGTGAAAAGCTGACANGCCTCAAATATCTCAAATGAAAAAAAAAAAAAAAAAAAAACAAAAAAACAAAAGCGTGCACAGCTGTAATTTTTTTTAGTTTGTGGTAAGAAGACCCGCATATATGGAAGAGAGAGCTCCCATTTAAAAGAGAGCACCTATTTCTGTCTCATATAAAAATACCATAAAAGAGAATTTCCTACTCCAAAAAGTATAAAGAGAATAGATTTAAAAAGCATAAAGGAGAAAATAGAGGAGTTAAACAAACAGTCTCTCAAATGTTCAGATTATTTTTTTTATTTTAAAATATGAATAAATGGCCAACTTTTATAGAAATCTTTCTGTATTATGAGGGTTGTGCAAGATGGTGTTTAAATGCTTTGATCCTCAGAGAACAAACATTTAGGGTAATAGGAGAACTCTTTCTCTCTGGGTCTCTGAACAGTCAGGTTTCCTAAAGTAAAATGAAGGTTTCTTGGGCATTAGAAAGAAGTTTGTGGTCAAATTTCCCAAAATAAGGTTTGTGTTGTCTGACTGCATTTTGCAAGGCTTCAGGGGTGTTTGTGTGCAGAACATGCAAGGGCATGTAGTGACAGGACAAGGGGGAATGGCTTCAAAGTGAAAGAGATAGGTTTAGATTGTATATTAGGAAGAAAAGCTTTACTGTGCAGATGCTGAGGTGCTTGAACATGTTGCCCAGAGATGTGGATGCCCCACCCTGGAAGTGTTCAAGGCCAGGTTGGATGGGGTTTTGAGCAACCTGGTCTAGCGGAAGGTGTCTCTGCCCATGGCAGGGGCCTTGGAAGTAGATGATCTGTAAGGTCTTTTCCAATCCAAACCATTCTATGGTTCTATGATTTTATGGACATTAAGATATACACAGACTGCATTCCTAACCTCACTGTTCCTAAAACCATCATCCAAAGCATCCACTGGTTGTAAAAAGTGTGAAAAGCAGAGAAAAGCTCTGTTTTGATAGATCTCTGTAAAACCCACACAACAACATGCATTGCACTTTGAGGACAACACCAGCTAGTGTCATGCTTGTGCAGCTGAGTGCAGGGCTATGCTCTCTGGGTATGATTATTCACTCAGAGCTGCATTAGAAAAAACCACTTGCAAACAGGTATACAGTATGTTTGACACCTCAGCAAAACATGAGAAAAGAGAACCTGGCAGGATAATAGTGGAGGATTTACAAAACAACACACCACTAACTCACAAACCAAAACAAAGTCCTGGAGTAACTGCTGGACTGTGCAGGATCCAGGAAGACAGGTATGTGATTTCTATCAGCTTTGAATGAGGAATTTAAGAGTAAGCATAACTATAATCGTGCAGTCCCATTTACCTCAGTGGGAGTATTTATATGCTTAAATGTAAGCATATGCTAAATATCTGGTACAATTGAGACACATTTACATCTTTAAGCAGGAGAAGCAGCATGGGTGATGGAGTAAGTAATTTCTGGATCTCAGGAAGGGATATACATAAAATTAGAAATATGAAGAACAAATGAGTAAGTGGTGTATTAAAATGGTAAGCGTTTGCCTGTAAATTGTTAGCAAACTGAAGCCATTAACATCAAGTCACATGTGTCGAAAAAGGCAGTGTGGACAGTTACTGTTAATGCATATTATAAGCATCTCTAATTACAAACAGACATAAATGCCCTCAATATTAAAAAGAACAACCAACAAGCAAACATTCAAAATGACTATGTGGCTATGCATGTATAATTTTCTCATGATGTCTCACTGTTAGCAGCAATTTTCTTCCTTTGTTACCTGCTCAGCAGGCTTGTATGTGAGTATCAGAGTTCAGGGATGGTGGGAGGGAGGAACAAACACAATGAGGAAGTTTCATGTGTCATTGTGTTTCTGTCATGCTCCACATACACTGCTTCTGTTATGGTCCCATCCCCTGGAAATACTGAAGAGGAAATATCACCTTTTTTTTTGCACTCTGAGGGGCAAAAGAGAGAGACAAGAGTCTGTAAGGCCAAGATAGTAGGGGAACAGCACAAGTCATAGAGAAGCACCTACTCAAATGATTTAAAGTATCTTCCATGCCCCACATGTTAAAAAACTCGACTGAAAAGACTCTGACAGCACAAGAAGGTGTATTTTAGTCCACCTTTCTGAGACGGACCAATATTTTCAAGCAGCTTTATGATTTTTATGCTCTTGAAGCAGCAAAAGGGCTTGCTTCATCCAGATATATTTTCAAGAACTAGTTACTGCTCGGGCTTGTTTGGACAGCTAAAGAGGAGGATTCAGTAGCTATTTTCACAAGTAAAAGTCTTCCCAGTCCTCTGCCCCCAAATAAACCTTAGTTGCAAGGGGTTGAACTCACCCTCTCAAGCTGAAGTATTGAATGAGCAGTCTTTACTAAGCTCAGATGTAGGCACAAGGTAGCAGATCCCAGCAAGGATTAAATCTCTCACCATAGTCACATTTCTGCTGCAATAAATTTGATTCATATTCAATTATTTATGGGCAAACAGGCCTTCAGATAATACAAGAAACTGAGTATAAGTGAGTTTTTGTGGCCACATATGCAGTTCGTTGTCTGCATGTAGATTTTCAGTTGTAACTTAATAAGATTTTTGTGAATATTTGGCTTATCAGCTTTGAAAACTATTTTTTGATTTAAGTTTGCATTGTTCAAATATGATGCTGTTAGTTCTCCCTTCCTCTACATCACAGAAAATTCATTGATAAAATTTATAATTTTTTTGTCTTAAGGAACTGGAAGGAAAAATTGTATGTATGGGACTTTTACCTATACATAATCATATGTATATGATTTACATATACATAAACTGAAGGTCTATCTCTTCCATTTTCCCTTTTCTTGGTATATCGTTTGTAGAGAATGCACAAGCATTTCTCTGTGTGGCAGCACACAGTTGGACAAGGCAACCTAGGAATGATAATACCAAATGTATAGCTTTTGTGTGTAGTTTATTTATCACTGCATTCCACAAGTATTCTGTGAAGAAATGTGCATGAATGTACATACGTAATTGTCTTTATTTCGTTGCAAAATCTATGACAATTTGCAACTTACAAGATGTTTCTCATCCATGCTTAGTCACACTCAAAAAAGTGCAGAAAGGGAAAAATATAAAAATGAAAAAGATATCAGATAAATAACAGATTTTTTTTTTCTAGATGCTGGAGTATTAGAAATTTCTTTAATTTAAAGACTGTGTCATTGAATATGGAGCACAAGCAGACATATAAAACCAAAAAAGTTGCAACAAAAAGTGTTCTGAGTCTATCACTTTTATGTTGCACTCATCACTGTGTTACGAGAGTGTCAAGTCTGCGCACGGTCTCATTGAAGGCACAAACAGGTAGTGTAAGAAATATCCTATAGGAAAACCATTCTCCTCAAACCACTGTCTGAGCAAATGTAAAAAAATGCCCTTGTGTTTCTGGGCAGTAATAGAAGTGCCAAAATCAATTATCTCTAAGAGCTCTTGGGCAGTAGGAGCAGACATGTCTGACAATGCAAGGGTTGTTTGCCATGCCATTAATTGAGTCTAAGATATGTAGCACAGACAACAGCTCCCTCTAACTGCAGGATCCACTTCTCTGGTCCTTTAAGGGACAAACCCATTACTAGAGATGAAGAACCAGGAATTACATCCCCAGATTGGATATTCCATACACACAAGGCAAGTTATTTTTAAATTTTTATTTACTGACATCATGCATAGACATGCACTTGGAATACAGGATGAAAGAGAGGTGACAGGATGTGAGGTAGAGCTGCAGCTCCTGCTGCAAAATGTGGGAGATCAGTGCAAGGAGGTCATTTTGAGAGCTGCTGTATACATCCACCCCGAGCATGCTAAGCCACATATCTGTATATTGAAGAATTCATAAACTGCCTCCTAATATAATCTGTGGGGTGTAGGGTGCCTTCAGCTTCTGCTGGCTTTCCTGAACAGACATGTCCATCAGTAGCTCCTCAGTGAGGAAACCAGATATGGTACCCAAGCCTGCAAGACTTTCTACCCTAACTCATACTTCTCAGGACTAGTTTTGGAAGAGGGAAGGAAGGAAGGAGGGAAGGAAGAAAGGAAGGAAAATTTTCGAGAAGAGGTGGTTTGTTTGGTGGTTTTGTTTTTGTTATCTAAGGTTTTTTTAAAATATAAACTCCCTAATTAAAGAAGCCGCATAACATAACAAATTTAAACAACAGAAGGAGAAAAATGTCTATTTGCAGTTCTATAAATAGACTAATGGGGTATTTTATCAAGCTCATATCTCTTTTCTCTTTTCCTTGTTTTATTAATTGACATTCAAATAAAATGAATTTTCCTTATGACTCAGAGGAACACTCAGATTTGACAAATTAATAACTAAGTTGTTTTGGTGTGGTATTTCAGTGATTATCAAGAGGACCGTTAGTCACTGATGAACTTGCTCAAGACAGATGATAAACTCTCTTGTCAATCATTCTACTGACAGTTGGAGCAGTATGGAAAAGAATCTTGCTTTGGGTACCTCAGCACAGGTGTTGTACCTGATCCACATCAGATGGGAAGCAGAAGTGTGCCTAAGCACCCACATCAGTGGAACTGATATTTTAGTATCTAGGTATATTGCAAAACTGTGTCTTCCCGGGGGGTAGAAAAACCCCTTAATTTCTGTTGGAATCCCATGGAAATCAAAAATTGCTGTCAAAATACATCTGAGGTCATGTTTACACACATTGTAAATATATAATGCTTATTAAGGAAAAGTCTTCCCTGAAAGACTTGTCAAACACTGGAGCAGGCTTTTTAGGAAGTAGTAGAGTCGCCACACCTGGAGGTATTCAAAAGATGTGTAGACGTGGAACTTGGGGGCAGCACACCTCACTCCTGCATTGATCACCTTCTCTCTCTTACACTGTAGACTACCAATACAGATCTGAGGCAGGGAGGCGCAAAAAGCTCACTGAAGAGGTGGCTAAACTGAATGGAAAAAACATTATATCTAGAACAAGCAACTCCTGCGTTTATTCAGATTTTTTTTTTTTTTTCAGAGTAGTATGTAGGCAAAAAGGATCACCTTGAATTCACTATTTTTCTGAGACAGAAGGAATTAATGCCAAAACTTCAATTTCAGGTGTCTGTTTTGGCCAGCTGAAGCCAAATGGGAAGTCCGCTTCATTCCTGCTCAAAACAAATCTTAGTCAATGAGGAATGCAAAGCCCTGGAGCCAGAATCCCAATCATATAAGGAGGGAGTTAAGGAGGGCACAATTTTATCATCCTGGGATATGTTATCAATGCCACTGCATATGAGAGTAAAGAAGCTGCTCAGAATTAGAAGGTATTGGAAAGAGATCCAGTGAATCTTAACATTGTTAATATTCCCCAGGTTACAGTGGTAGTGGCCAGGATAAATTCAGCTGATGACATGCTTAAATTTTCATGATGTCTCAAATCTAAGTCATAATATCAAATTATGCTGTAGCTAAACAAAGTTTCAGACAGAAACTGGTTTTCACAGATTTTTATTTTAGTGTAAAAAAAAAATTATTTTATCTATGTCATAGCTGTTCAGATATGGAAAAAAAAATAAAATAGGGGAATGATTAACTGCTAAATTTAACAACGAAATATCCTATGCATCTGAAGTAACCTTCCAAGGGACCCGTACTTTAACTAGCTTTAGACTTACATTAAAAATTAGAGAAACACAGTGTTTTGATAACTACTGTAGTATTCTCCTGTTACTCTTATTGTTTATTTAATGGTCAGTTACATAACTGAATCAAGGTTATGGCTTTGCAGTGCCAGATACTTTATACGTATAAGGTTGTATGCATTGCTCTATCATTTAGCATTAAATTTGAAACTGTAATTTGGTTAAACATCAAAAAGTTTTAGTTTGGTAAGAAGAAGGTCTACAGACTCGGTGCTTAAAGAAACCTAAATCTGATTCTGTAACCCCATCCTAGCATGTCAGCTGTAGCTAAACAGCTTGTATAAGTAAGATCATATCTAACCTGTTCCCTATCTGTGTAAAACATCTATAGCTACTTTTTGTATCCTTAATGTCTTTTCTGACTTTCCATCAAGTTTATCAGAAGATCTGATTGTCAATTATTCTGTGCTGCTGGATGTTGTTTGCTTCAGAAATCTCTGCAGGGAAATGGTGACATTATGTCACATGTACAGTGGCCTGGCTGATCCCAAAAACATTGTATTCACTGTTCAGACATTGCAGAGTCACTCTATCAAATGCTCAATTCAGCATGGCTCAAAGTGCATGGTAAGGGTGAAATGTCCTAGCCTCGCTAAATTCCAATCCTTTTGGAAACCAGAAATGTAAGCAGATATACAGGATCCTTTAATGCTTTTCTTTCTGAGACTAGCATTCAAAAAAGAGTAGTATATGCTGGGGTTTTCCCATTTTAGTCATATGTATTAGGCCCTTTTTTTAACAATTTTATTTCTACTGATGACTCTTATATCTAAAACTGCAAGTAATGTGAAGTTTTATTTTAAAAAAAGTACCTTAACTCTCCTATTTTCTTTGCAAGTTAAGCACATACTGAATTGTTTCAAGAATCTTATTGTTCTTGAGGATCAGCTCAAAGTTGAGAATGGATTTAACCTCTCTGGACATAAGATTATTTTCACTATTAAAGGCATAGAAGGGAACTGAGACATTTAAGATATGTTGGTCTTTGCATCAGAAATATTGGTTCTGGGATGGACACATAAAGACCTATTGTTTATTCAGAGTACTGTCCTCTAAAAGGAAAAACAAATAAACAAAAAAAAAATCAAAAGAAAAAAAACAAACAAAAACCGGAAAGCCACTTAAAAAAACAACCAAAATCCAACAGATCTGTTTTCCAACCTGTACTTTGAATTTAAAACCTGTTAGATGAGTGCAAAAATCTCAATGTATTTACAACTACTCTTCATAAATGTCATTTGTGTCTATCTTAATACAATTCCATACAGTTCTTCTTTGGTGAAGAACTGCTTCCTAAGTTAAAAGCCCGTGGAGTTATTGAACCTGAAAAGCTATCTTAGAGACACTAATTTTTTAAAATATTCTCTCACAGCATAAAATTCAAAAATATATTTATATACACATCTAAAACTAGTATCTTTTGCAATACGTAACCTAAATCTCCCTTTGCTCATGAACTTC
Source organism: Oxyruncus cristatus (assembly GCA_013399855.1). Classification (NCBI taxonomy): domain Eukaryota; kingdom Metazoa; phylum Chordata; class Aves; order Passeriformes; family Cotingidae; genus Oxyruncus; species Oxyruncus cristatus. The sequence goes on along the minus strand of VXAY01000695.1, from coordinate 1,144,528 downwards.
TCACCACTGCTACTTAAATTACATGTACTTAGACAAAATATTTCTATTTTTCTGAAAACTACTGTGATCCTGTTGAGATACCAACCGGCTAATGAAGTCAATGAGAACACGCAAATGAATTCTGATTTAGCTCCTGCTATCTGTGTCTGGTGTGTCCCACCACATTACCATTTCCTTGACCAACAACATTAATATGATGTGACAATTCTTAATATCAAATGAAATGACACAACGTAATATGACAACAATGTAAAATAATACACTGCTTTCAGACTGGGTTTTTTGCTCTTCATTTTCAAGAGCCTCTACATAAGATTAGATAAAACAAAGTGATGATATGACAGTATACCACAACTGTTCTGAATGTCTAAAAAATAATGCAGTCCGCCATCTTAACAATGTGTTTTCAGGCAGCTCAGATTAAATATTACTTTGTAAGTAAGAGCTGTGCAAGCTGTACAATGTATTAATTTGAATATAGCTCCTATGTAGCTTGAGCACATTAAGTTAACCAGAAATTTAACTTGGACGGATTTCTTGAGTGTATGGGAAAAGGTTGTATGACCTGGGACACTTTCTTAATTCAAAATTTCTTGATCAACAGACATCATTGCTATTAAGCTTTTGACTGTCAGTTACTGAGTTATTTGTACTTTCTACCTTCATGACAAGCCTTTCTTCTGTTATTTTGTCATCACAAGGGGTCACACGCGAGGATTGGTGTCTGTCCCAGAGCTACAATACACTATCACATGACCTTCTTGGACCTCTTTTGTTGTCTCAGTTAAAATTACTTAGTACAATAATTAAGGTTATAATGTGCATAAATGAGGGATGCTTAATAGATATATATACTTCTGTGTTCATTCCATTTGCTCTCTAAGGTGTTTTGACAGACCAGGCTGTCTTTCTCAAGGGATTAATGTAGATCTCACTAAGAGCAGAAGCAGCTTTAGATCTGAGCTTATTCTGTTGAATTGTCTTGGAGCAAAGACATACAGACATGCATAGCCTTGCAATAAAGCATGAGTTTGAATAACAAATGGGTTTGAAAAACTGCATGATCCTAATTCACATAAAGATGTATCAGGTTATCCACCGCACATTACAACTCTTTGCCATGAGCTTGGAAGGATATCTGGCTCTCCTCAGGACTAATAAATGCATTGAAACAAACCTCTGGGTTTTTTCGCATTGTAAAATCTTTGTTTCCTCTTGGAAGCACAAGAGTTTTGACCTCTCCAGTAAATAGGATTAAAGTTCTTAGAACCTTGCAGGCATTTGTTAGTTATTACTCACAGCATCCTTCTAGGAAGATAAGAAATTGCTCTTGCTTCATTTTATATCTCGGTAAAAAAAATAAAAGCACAGAAAAGCTGCAGTATTTACCATGCCTTTTGTCCGTGTCTCACCTAACACCGGGGGCTCTGGACAGCAGGTACTGAAGTTATGTGATTATATCGTACTTGAGGTAAATACAGAAAAGCATTCTCTTTAAAAGACCAAAGCCAGTGAAGCATTTTTTCATCTTAAATATGACTGGTTTGATTAATATTCTTAATATTCATTCCATTCTATTATTTCTTAAAGTAAATAGGAACATTTTTTATGAACAGTTCAGAAAATCTGAAGTTTAATTTGGAAAATAAACCTCATAAATGTGTGCAATCTTCCAGTGTTTTGAGGAGTACTTAAGCTACTAAATATTAGAAGGAGTGTTAATGTTTCTCTGCCATTGCACACCAGCTGAAAGTGTCTCTTGTTGTTTTTCATTAGGAAATTTTCATTTTTTTTTTGTTTTCTCAGAGAGGTCACTTTGGTTTCTGCAATCGTTTATAAAACCCACTCTTCCAATTTGAAATTAGGCAAACATACCCCTCACTGCTGCCTGCTAACACTGGTGCTTCATTCTGATCAGATTCCCTTCATCCATGAGATTCTTCCTTATTGCCATTTACTAGAACCTGAATACATCTGATCAAACTTCTGAGGAGAAACATGAGATTCTGAAGATGGGATATGAAAACATATGTTCTGGTTTCAGCTGGGGCAGGGTTAATTTTCTTCCTAAGTAGCTGTAACAGTGCTGTGGGGTTTGGATTTACTATGAGAACAGTGCTGATAACACACCGATATTTTAGTTGTGCTAACTCTAAATTCACTTTCCCAGGACAAGTGACCTGAACTGTCCAAAGGGATATTCCAAACCACAGAACGTCATGCTCAGTATACAAACTGGGAGGAGTTGGCCAGTCACTGCTGGGGATGGGGTAGACATTGATCAGTGGGAAGTGAGCAATGGTATTGTATTGTGCATCACCTGTCTGTCTTGGGTTTTATTTCTCTCTGTTTTGTTTTTTTTTTTTTTTTCTCCCTATTTGTTGTATTGTTATGTTGTTGTTTCATTATTGTATTGCAAGTATTAGTGTTATTATTTTTTTATTTCAATTTTAAATTGTTCTCATCTCAACTCATGGATTTTACCTTTTTTTTTCCAATTCTCATCCTCATATTATCGGGACTGGGGGTAGAGGAATTGGCTCTGTGGTACATAGTTTCCATCTGGGGTTAAACCATGACAACACAAAAAAGAGAAATAATGCAGAAATGTCCTTTCTCTTGTGATATGGAACATCTTTTTCTTCCTGTCAGATGGCTTCACATCTGTCATAGACTATTTGATACCCCTGCATTCATCACATACTGTGTCTTAGATCAAATGCCAAGCAGTTCACATCATTTCAATCTGTTTTGTTTCCAAATATGTGTCTTTACATTGTGACCAGGAACTAGAGGCTAACGAACCCAACAATATATAGTGAAGTCTTTGACTCTACTGCTGTTTTGTGCTCCAGGAGCAGTCAGGGGCTTCACAAGTTTCTTGGTGTGGAAAACTTTCAAAGAAAACTTTCAACTACAGAAAAATCCTAGTACCTGTGGTTATGTGAGGATGCTTTTGTCTTTTCATTCATTTACTCTTCCCTTATAGCTTGCTTATAGCTCAGGTGGCTCTAGGACAAGCGCTAGGTTCCCTCCTAAGTTCTGCTAGAATCCAATATTGATAAACCTGGAGTCTCTGAATCTGCATTTTGGATAGGCAAGACAGGTTTTACAGTTAGTCACACTGTGACAGCTTTTTTAACCATTATACAGGTATTTTACACTGCTATTATTTTCTTTGAATTCAATCATCATTGGCAGGAAAAATAAGGAATTAGCATCTGTTGCCAGGTGAGATTAGGACAGTAGTATTCTGAAGGTCAATAATGCTAATGTAAAGGGTCAGACTTTTGACATGAGCTGGGATGTAGCTAATGCTCCATAAGCTTAACTTCAAATGGCATTCCCATCTTCTCTTCCACAAAGAGAATAGAGCATTTATGGATCTCTGGTCCTGTGGAGGGATTCTGTGGAGTTCATTCGAGGCATTACATGACACAAAGCCAGATATTTTTTGATAATAAGCAAGGAGAAAGGGAGCAGAGGGAGGGACTTGTGGACAGTTTATTTTTTTATTTATTGTCTAAATTCCTCTAAGCCTTACTGTTCTACTGTTTCTAAGGAGAATATGTAGCAGACAGAACTGTGTTTGACTTAAGGTCTTCCCAACATTTAACACTCCTTTGTCTCAGACATGAAAATCTGCGCACATGTAGGCAATATGGGCCTGGAGATGTAGCAGTTGGATTTAATATAGTTCTTCTGATGAGCTTTAAATCACCTTCAACAACAATAACAAAAGGGAAAAAAAACCCCGAACTCAACACCTGTTAGGTGTTTTCAAGTGGTCTGAAAAAATGTGAAGTGTGTAAATACCACTGTTATTACCAATGTCTGATGTTTATATCTCATTATTTGTACAACAAAATGTTCATAGGCTTTTAAAATTGCCTGTACTGGGAGCCATTCCTCTGTAAGGTCAGTCTATCACCACATCATCTAATTTTATCCATATGAAAGTTAGTAATTGAAGGTAATTATCTACAGCCAGCACAGAGAATGTAGCACCTCCACAGGCAATCCATCCTACATATCTCAGATATCTATCCTTGAAAGGAATTAATTGCTCAGTACTGATGCCTGTATCCCTTCATTACATTCACGAGGATTTAAATAATTTGGTTATTTTAGCTGCCCAAATGTTTTATAACCAAAGTTAAGCAGAATAAATAGCCTTTGAGGCAGTTTGTCTTTCAAGGAGAGACTGAGATTCCACCTGACCTATATGAAGTCTAGTGATTATCAAAAACCCTTAGCATCCTCTGTGGAATTTACCTTGTAGAAGGCCATGTCCATTTGGACCATTGAAAGCTATAACTTCAGAGGGAGCCTTACTGAAAATAGCCTTCAGAATCTACAAGGAGGGAGGGATGGATTCATGCATGAATACGTGGATGCTAAAGGCTGTTACAAAATGAAACACCTAGTTGAGACTGGAGGCTTTGAGGGTTTAATGGCAATAAACAGACCCACAGAAATAGTGCAGTAATTTGAACACGCCAAATTTTGAAGGTTTCTTTGATGTGTGACAGAAAGTAATCTGAATCAGCATGAAAGTCTGAATCAAACAGCATAAGCCCTGCCATAACCCGCTGGGGCCAGCATTCTTCTGGCTTGATAAAAGGTTTCTCAAGGCATTAAGTTAAGTCCATGGGGGGTGGGAACATAAACACAAACAGAAGTCACTGAACTGTAAACTCGAGTTTTCCCTTCCGTCTTGGCTCTCTTCCTTCTCCCCAGTATGAATTTGTCACGAGGTGCTTAGCATCTTAATGCATGTTGGGGGAAAAAAAAAAAAAAATGCTGGACATGTTGGAAAGTTTCTAGGGTGGAGAACTTGTTAAGGTAATATTTCAAATACTTTTAACAAACTTGGACACAAATGTTTTTAAATGGGAACAATCTCCTATATAAACACCATGGTTTTGCTCACATCAGTGTAACTCAGGTTCAACATTCTTTGACAGAGCAAAGGTTGTAGCTCATATCTGGCAGGTTGGAGCTGAGGTGGAGGGAAGTTCCTCCATCCCCCTGCACAGACCTGGCATGTTCATCCAGATCAATGCGTTCCATTGCCAAGAGGTGTCTTTTGGCGTGGTGCTTTCCAGAAGTGCAGCTTTTGTCACATAAAATGTTGAGTTGTATCAGATGCAGCTGACACTCTGCACACAAAGATGATAGCTGAAGTGGAAAGCTTTAGCTGCTGAATGCAGCTTCAGAACAGCTCAGCTTTAAAGCCTTGAGATTATATGGAGCCACTGTGTTTAGAGCCTTTAGGGAAAGAATACCAGACAAGTTAGATCACTATGAAAAATGATCACTAGGGACTACAATACATAATAAGGTATATAAATAAGTGTCACACAAAACTGCCATAGAAAAATAAAAAAACAAAGCTTGCAACATTCTTCCACATAATGGTTTTATGGAAACATGGCAACATTGCACAAAGCTCGGAGTACAATATGAACCCCTACGGACTCTGAAATGTGGTAAGCTGTAGGGTACAGGAGCCCACAGAGTAGCAAAAGCAAAGGTTTAATGGTATTTTAAATGTGTAACTACACAGAAGGAGAAATGTGCAATATAATACTTTTCAGAATTCTTTATGCATGGCGGAATAGACAGGAACTCTGATGTTGTCCTCTGAATCCAGCTGTGATTGAACAAAAGCTGGTGAGGGCAGCAGTTAAGGGAAATAGTTTGCAAAGGCAGAGCTTAGGATATCATTGAGGTCTGAACGGCTCTTATTCCCAGTCCACTTCTTATTGCTTATCACATGAGAGTGACATGAATGCGCATTTAATATGTTAAGATTTCCATTCAACATAGTTGTTCTTTTACAACTGACAAAAATGCTCTTGTTTTAATTTACCTGACCTTCTGCTTAGTTTTTTTCCACACATCTTTGAAAAATTTTTTTGAACACACAAATCTCAGGATTGAAGAAAGAAAATTCAGGTTAATGAAAACTATTCAACAGGCAAGAAAAGGAAAACAAAACAAAAGGAAACATCTTTGAGAAAATATTTTTTTTTATAGCCTTGAAACAAACTTTGTCTGTCATAAACCCTCTTATTAGTCAGTTGTTTTGTTAACTGAAATATTGATCAAGCCTGTCACACTTTCTTTGTCTGTCAGGAACAAGAGAAGGTGCTGACCCTTTTCAGGAAACTGCAGTGACAGGTCTGTAATTTGATAATCTCTTGTTCAGGAAAGGTTTCACTTTGTTCCCAGATGTAAACTCAGGATAGTTAGTTTCCTTTGATTTTTTTTTTTTTTAAAGCATGTCAAGCTTAGCCTTCTCAAAACATTAGAGTTTTTTAACACAATATGATTATTTCTTTTGCAGAATGCACTTTATAGATTTTGTCTCTCTTTAGTTGAGGTGACTGTGACTATTGATGAGAGACTATTTATCTTTTTTCTCCAATTTCTTATCATATGAGAAGAATACCTACAGAAAAATCCTGCCAGATTGCTTTTTTTCAGACTGGAATTATAGCTTGGCAACCATTTCCTAAACCTTTCTTACTGTTGGGCCTCAAAGGGTCATAAAATCATATGGTTTGGGTTGGAAGAGGTATTAAAGATCATCTAGTTTCAACTAGAATTTAGTATTTCCCATCTTGAAGTGATTAGGAAGCTAAAAAAGTACCTCCCATGGGGTTTTAGGATATCCATGAGGCCCTGATTCAGGTTCCTGTTTCTCAAGAACTTTGGTATAACCAAATTGCTGGTTTGTGCAGCTTTGATACCAGCACTTGGAAATCCTTGGGAATAAAATTGTGCATCATGCACAGTAGAAAAGCTTCTCTCTCAAATTTTTGAATAGTCAAATAACTGAAGTTAGGTAATCCTCCTGTAATTATTTTGTACCATTAAATGTTCTATCCATCAGAATTTAATTGTTGTAATTAACAATAGAAGTATTCTTTCTCTTCTTTCTGTGTCACTGAAATGATCTTCTGTATGCCATTACTTGGCATCGTTAACTGAATTGAAGATTGTGTGTCTTCATTTGATGAACAAAGCTGTCACCTTCCCTGGATTTTTCTTTATTTTTAGTCTGATCAAAAGTAGCAAAGTGTTTTTCCCCGCAGCTGAACTACAGTGGTCATACTCAGAGGTTACACACTCTTGAACTGCTACTTCTACAGCAAACTTTAGTTGCCTCTAAGATGAGCCATATTTAAACAAATTGCCTGAGAATATATTTAATGCTGAGCCATGTTATTAACATAGACCAAAACTGAAGGGTATATTAGCCCTAAAACTGAAGAAGATATTAGTTTGCCGTTACACTGTTTGGTGTGTGATCATGAGGAAAAATTTCAAAACAGTGTAAGAGAACATTTTAAGCAAATCCCATCACATCTTGCAGAGTGGAGGTTCAGTTTCTTACAGTCCTGTGCCAATCCTGAGATGCTGTTGCTTTTCAGTAACTCAGGTTGGTTAAGCTTGGAGTTCCCACCTTGTCACTAATGACCTGATTCTCTCCTCAGACAGATAATCTGAGACCCATTTTGTTGCATTCCAGCCTTCAGAGTTTAAGCACCAACAAGGCTTATTAGTTCCCTCCTAAAATAAGGTGAAATGTGAAATCCATTTTGCTTAAAGTAGGACCATGTAAAGTTAGGTATGTAGGCTGATCTGGGGTTCCTTCTCTATGCACTCAGTAGAGAGAAGTTAGTTAGAAAAAGATCTGAACCTGAGTATTCACGATTATGAGCATGACCAGACCATCTGGGGATGCCTCTCTTTTCCTGCTGACCATAGGTGGGACTTGAATCGTGCCTAGTTTAAAGAGCTAAACCTTGATGAGGCAAATCCCAGACTTACAGACAAATATTTCCTTATCCAATTTAAGAGACATCAAAATAGTATTTTTCACATTTAAGAAATATCTGTAATTCCATGGCAACCTTCTCTGCCAGAATCGTGGATTGACATCTCATCTGTCTGTCTGATGTATACCCCATTGCAGTAGTTTGTTATTGGCTCTCTAGTATCTTGAGAAGCAATTTAAAACTTCTTTCATTCACACTGAAGTAAAGCAGGTGTAACTCAGTGAACCAAGAAATAACTCTTTGTGCAAGAGCAAAATTAGGTCTTTTTAAAAACGAGTAACTACTACTACGACAGGTATATCAGGCATGTCATGTATGCATCCTCTTAAAGATGTGAATGAACAGCTTAAGGAGAAAAGGAAAAAGTAGAAGTTTGTCACATAAGAAGTTTGCCAAGAAAATTATATGCATGTTTCAGTAACTGTTGTTTTTTTCAGTTAGGTAAAATAATTTTTACCTCTTTTGAGCTTTTTGTATATTAAGAGCCTGTCTTCTAAGAAGTTAATGGTCAGACTGAAACCTCCAGAGATACAGAGGATCTCTGCTTACAGCTAGACATGGTAAGGCATGATGCAGTTGAACTTTTTTAAGGTGATACAATGTGATGATATCCTGATCCTGGTCATCTCTTGGAGCTACCAGACTACCCATACTAGCATTGCATTCACTCTTCCCCTATGTCAGTGAAATATTTTCCTTCCCCTTTACTTTAAATAAACTTCACTTGGTTTCATTTTTTGTGAAGTTTTATTCCTGAATGTGTCCCCAACCACAGAGAATAATTTTGTAACCCAAGTTTTACATATGAGACACCCCTCAATTACTGCTACTTCAGCTCTTCTTTAATATTTTTTAAATAAAAGTTCGCTTTCTCCTGCGCACAGCCAAGTGTCTCAATACTATGTTTCTGAGGAGTTTTAGCAACCATGGGGGTGCAATGCTGTATTTCTTTGATTATTTTTTTTAAGGCGGTTAAAGAGGCATAGAGACCAGCAAAAAGATTTAGTGGTTTCAGTTTCCAAAAAAAATAATAAAATAAAATAAAAATGGATGGGATTCGTTCAAAATAAATTCAGTGGGTGTAGGAAAGCATAATTGCAGAAGCTTTTGTTTTATTTATCTGTGTCTATCTTTTTATTGATCTGTACTAATTATCCTTCACTCAATATATGCTTCTGAAGTTCAACTGGAGATAAATTTTAAATAACAGAGTATTGATTCAGAATCTGGTCTGAATTTCTCCATCTGGGAGGCCAGAGTGATTTATCAAACAGGAATCACAGAAACTTCCTGAGCCCTTTGAAACTGAGAATTGTCTCTAGGATGCTGAGCAAGAAATGTCCTGGAAAAGCCCTTTCTGAGAGGCTTTCTGTATTAGTTTAGTTGAAAGGGTCTGGAAGCATCTGGTCATATAGTACCACTTTGAAAATTAGTTCATTTAGTATAAATAATAATTAAAAAAAATAAATTGTGTTTTTTCATCAGTCCTGCATGTTCTCTTTAGATTTGATTTTTGCCTCAAGATTAGTTCATTATTGTACCTTAAATCCAATGTCTCCTTTCCTATGTGTTTCAGGGAAAGAAAACCCTGCTCAATTGACTGATGTGGTTTAAATCAAATCAACATCAAGGAGGATGTCGATTCATTAATGACACATCAGTATGTTGCAATCAGTGAGCTATATAGTCAGGATCAATTCACGGATAAAAGAAACAAATCACAACACTTGAAAAATGCTAATAAACACCTACACATTTTGAGACGTCTTCCTGTAACTACTTCCCAAAAGTTGCAATCACACCCACACACACCATACAGGCAGAGAGTTATAGAATCATAGAATGGCAGAATTGTTTAAGTTGAAAGGACCTTTAAGATTATTGAGTCAAGACATTAACACAGCATTTCCAAGTCCACCACTAAGCCGTGTCCCTTAAGCGACACATCTTACTAAGTGTCTTTTAAACACCTTCACAGATGGTGACTCCACCAACTTCACTGTTGAGTGTGCACAATTTCTCCCAGGACAGGGGCATTACAAGCATACATCCCTCTTCTCATAGCTATTTCCTTCATTTTCACACCCCTCCTGTTGGAGGTGTGATGCCTGTACTCCTGTGTGTACTCACAGCAGTACCTGAAGTCCCTTAATTCCCACCTCTATGCACTGAGACCCACTGGCTGTGGGTCTCTCCTTGCTGTCCCTGCACTGCGAGGTAGGAGGAAAACTCTTGTCCTTACCTCGCCCTTATGTTTCAATATTTTTTATTGAGTTGTAGGCAATATGATCCACTTTTACTACCCATTCTTGCAGACATCAGTGCACACTAGTTGACCCTTCCACCACTATATGTTGCAGCACAATGCATGGCCTCAGGAATCCCTCTGAGTCCTAGGCTGGGCTGTTTTGTGGCAGTGAGTTCCACATGATCATTACTGATTAGTTATTTACTTTTTCATCTTTTGTTAGATATAATCAAAGAAAATATACAGAACTTTATTAAAATTCCCTGAAATTCCCTCCAGCATCACCCCTTGAGACCTCAGTTTACAGAAAATGTCTTCGTTTAATAAAAAGGGAAAAAATCTTTAAAAAATCATATTTATTTTAATATGAGAATTTCTGAATTGCTTTTTCCTTTGCTTCCTGCTTGGCTATATTTCTCCATTCATTTTCAGCTTGTAAACACAAGAAAAGGTCCAAGCAATTTTTTTTAAAGGAAGAGATTAATAAACACCAACTGGACTCCAGTGAAGCTTTATTTTGATTTTAATAAATATCCATTTTGGACATTCCTGCAAATGTCGTGGACTACAATAATACTTATGTTCTTTCTGCTTAAAATAAAATGCACTGATCTGAAAAACAGAAATACTGTGATTGGTAGAATCTATATTATACTTCTGTGCTCTTTGTTGTGGTCTCCATCATTAGAATATCTGAGTGTTTAGCAGCTAATTGATGGGCAAAGTTTTGTTCCAGATAAGATAATTTTTATGTGCAGATAGTTGTCACTAATTCAATTCTATTTATTTTGGAAAGTTTTAATCGAACCAGGAAACCTCTTGATGTTGTCAGTCAAAAACTAGTTTGATCCAGAGTTGTTGTTTTCTGAGAGCTTAGTCAACCCTTTCATCTCCAATGCAAGGATCTTTTTTTCTGCCTTCTCTATGACTTATACTTAAATAGCTGGAAATTATTCCAGCAGTTGCTGAGGCACCTAGAAGGAGAATCTCTAAGGTATTGCAGCCTGATGTATGAATTGCTTTCATGAGAAGAGTTCACCGACAGCCAAAGGAGCAACAGATATGTTTATGGCTCATCTTGATACATGGGGGAGGTCAGTAACCAGCTGAGACTGTACATTATTTTATTCCATTCAGCAATATATTCAATGAAAAACAGCAGTGCAACGTAGAGATGAAAAATGCACGTGTCACCATAACTGCACTTTTCTGTGGAAAAGTTAGGGAATGATTCTTAGGTGCTGGAAGAGCAAGAAGATAGGATGACTAATATGCTACTTACAGAAAGGTATGTGTTGCAATGGTAAGAAAGTGTCTGTGCTACAGAAAAAGTCTTCAAAAGACCTCACGTGCAAACACGAACTTGAGCAGGATCATGTGCATAGTCTGGTGCACGAGAGGTCTATTTGGAATGTCTTGAAAATAAGAAACTTTTCTCAAAGCAAGAGATCAATTTATGATTGCTCTTTATAAATACACTGAAAATTATCAGTGTATTTATAAATACACTGAAATTTATAAATACACTGGAAAATATCAGAGAAGAAAAAGAACTAGAACGGCAAGGTACAATAGTCATAAGCTGGCCATAACTACACTTTAATTAACAACTATGAACAAAACCTAAATACCAGAACAAATCCAGATCCAGAAGAGTAGGGGAGAAATAAAGAAATAGCCTCTGAGCCAGTTTCAGGATGCACCTGGTATTCAGAAAAGGAATCCTGTGAGATAGAGTGTTCAGAGAACTGGATGCAGTGACTAAAGAGATTTCTCTCTGTTGTGCATTCCTAAACTTTTCTTCCAAATTTGCTCTAAATGAAAACCAAATATTTCAGCCTCATCTCTTGCTAGCAATTTTCTCTGCAGAATGATAATGTGGAGGACGGGTTCATATGAGTCTCTTGTGTTCGACAGCTTTCATTTGCCTTCCTTGTATTTTTTGAGATCTACTGGGATAAAAAATGTGTGAATTATCACAGACTCACAGCTTCGACATACCTCACTGCCCATCTTTTGCATTTCCAGGCACTAGATATCAAGCAAGACGTGTAAACATATGCAATGGAGTGGAGGAAAACACAAGGGAAGGACTTAAAGACCTAAGTCCCACCTTTTAACCCAGTGTTCCACAATTTTGGGGCCTTCCAAGATGTGCAGAGTATTAGAAACTTACAATCCCGAGCCTTCCATATACATTTTTGTGTTGTACTCTTTTCTACTGAGCTGGGGGTTACTTTCCCCACCTTCAAATGCCTTTTTTAACACTCAATTCAAGCTATTCTTCTTTTTCTCTCTGTCCTCATTCCAAGTTTAAATGCTGAAATTTATATGCAATTACCACCTAATTGCCTTTACTTGTTATAAACCTTTTTCCCACCCACCTTCCTTCATCTCTTGTTATTACTCTTGTTTGAGACAGAGATCATGTCTTTTACATTATTTCTGAAGAGAACCTCACAAAGATAGAACACTATATAAATAGTTATTAGTGAGGATGAAAAGGTAAAGTAAAATTCTGCAAAATAATTCTATATCTTAGAGCACACTGGGATCATCTTTCTCAGTCACCTAGAAAAACTTATTCTCTATGGACCTTTGTGGAGAAAATGAAGAAAAGCAGGCATTAGATCCGCTTCTTTCAAATACAAAGTTCCAAATTCTGCTTATTGCTATGTTTACTGCCTTCTTTCCTTGGCCACTTCATACCATATTTACCTGCCTAGATGGTTGTTTATCTAATAGAAAATCCCATCAGCTCCAGGAACATTTATATGATATTTACGTATGTATTAAAAATGAAATCTCCAAATCATACTAGACATGTAGAAATAATTTTTGATTTGTTTATGCAGTCATCCAGCATACTGCAAATAACATAATCACATTGAACAGCATCTCTAAGCCTCCAATAAATTCAGCTTATGGAAGAGAAAGTGTACTAATAGATTGTTTTTCTACACAGATTCATTCAATATAGAACAAAGAAATGCACAATGAATGGAATTCCTTCTTTAGGGGCTGTGGGATTCTTCTACATATCTAGGAAATTTACTATAGGTATCCAACTTACATGAAGATGGAACTTCACTAGGAAACTTTTTTGTAGCATCTTAGGTTTTCAGTGTGTCTCTGAATTTTTATTATCGAGTAATAATTTTATTTACCTTTTGCTTTTTTTCTAAGTTACATCCACTTATACCAACATTTCTCAAATATTCAGCAAACAACTGTTCTTAGTCGTGAGTCATTACAGTTATATGCTTATCTGCTTTGCATGTAAGTTGGCAAGTATTATCTAGCAACCCTATACTCTATTGATGCTCTTTCCACTTAGGACTGTTTAATGCTTCTTTTTTTTTTTTTCCTTTGTATATACGTGAATAACTTCTGAAAAATCCAATTCCACAGCACTTCAAGTTTTTATCTTTTTTTTTTTTTTTTTCTTTTTTTTTTNTTTTTTTTTTCCTTTCTTTCTTACTTTGTGGTCTTCTTCCACTCACCTCTAATGATGCTGCATCATTTCACAGACACTATGGAAACAAGAGCTAAACATTTCTATGATGATCCACTCTATAATGAGTTATCAGCAGAATCAGACGTAGAATTGAAAGAAACTTTATTCTTTGTTCCCCATTTCACGTGTTATTTTTTTGTGAAGTATTGAGTATACACAATTCTTGTGTTTATCAACAACAGCATCTAGTTTTGAGCAGTTATTAAAACACAAACTTCTCCTCAAACATATCATCTGCCACTCTGTAAAACTGTGCCAGCCTCTTTACTGACATCTCAAAAGATATGCACAAATAAATTCAATGGATGCATCACAGGTTTATTATTCCTAATTTTAGATCAAGTGTAAGGAAAAAACATGTTTGTTTTATTTTGAAAAGGGTCACTCACTCCAAGAGGCTGAAAATTGCTATTTTATTTTTTTTTAATAGATCAGAAAGAATCACAGGAGGAGAAATGGCAGAGAGCATAACTATGGTGTTCTTAAGTTCACTTAAAATTCTCTGATAGAAATCCACTGTTGTTCCTCAACTGTTCTTAAAGAACAGTGCAAACACAATCACTCATACTTACCATCTCAGGACCCTTATCCCTCTACTGCTACAGGATTGCTGAACTGCCACAAATTCACAGCAAACTAAATCAGCACTTCAAACCCTTGAAGCTCACTGGTCCCTTCACAGACCAACATTTGTGAAATGTTCAGTGTAATGACAGTGGCTGATTATGTGTCATTATGGCATCTTACCCTCCATGAAAATGCAAATACACAAGTCCCACATGACGGAGAAGGGAGTATGAAAGGTAGGGCTACTAAGAAATGTAACATAATTGAATGCCCTTTAAAAGACAAAACTGCTTATAACATTACTTAGGCAGTAATTTTGATTCAAATAATGTCACTAACGTTATTGAAAATCCTTTTAGATAAGAACACCCACCCCCACACACATCTCTTCATCAACTGACACCTGTCAGGAAGAAACTGGGGGGGGAAGGACTGTTCTTTAAAAGGAATTTGAATAATGTTAATACATTGCTCAACAGTATTTGGCAGACACTTTTCTTCCTAGCAGCTCTCTTCTTTGATGCCTATGTGCTCATGTAATACCCTTGAAGAAGAACAAGGAAAATATCTAATATTCCTCTTGAAGTTAATAATTTCATTTTATTTTAAGGGAAAGAGAAAAAGTGGTAAAATTATGTTTAATTATTTAACTTTCCTGAAAAATACAACTGTATGAATAGTACAATGCATTATCTATTGCAAAAATGGTGCATTTAGAATCATAGAATGATAGAATTGATTAGACTGGAAAGGATCTTTAATATCAAGTACAACTATTAACCTAGCAGTGTCAAGTCCACCACTAACCCATATCCATTCCACACCTACATGTCTTTTAAATCTTCGAGTGCATTTAGGGGTTTCAGATCAACTGGAACATACAGGCAGATGTTACATGACCCTCTAGACACTGCCCTGACACGCTCCCTGTGTTGCATAAGTTACAACACACCTCTGTTGGTTTCAGTATGTTTGGCAAGAGCCATACCACATTCAGCTCCTGGCTTTGCCCACAGTAGAGGTTACCAATGGAGCAGAAATGTGCCAGGTGTAGGGGTATGTGATTTAGAGAAGAGTGGTTTACATTTGTGCTGCTATCCTTTCTCATTGCCCTCTTTTATGGCAATGAATATATGAGTAGCCATTACCTATTCCATCAGTCTTTGCCAGTACACTGAAGTGTCAAAATTGTAATGACTCATGCAGCCTGGGAAAGATAAGTGAGCATACACTTCTTTGACTTTATCATTGCTCTGTAATTCAATTGCCTACGGTTTTTTTCATTCTCTTTGGATTTGACCTTCCTGATCTCACAGAAATATAAGCTTGCATTGTCCAAATGCAGGGGTCTGAAGTCCTTTCAGCCAGAAAAGATAAGGAAGTTGTTATTCAGTACTCCTGAGTGACTAGAATGGTTTAGTTTAATGTTCCAATGATTACAATTCTCTGTGGTGAATAAAAGACCCCTGGGCTTGAATCTCTATAAGCACTTAGGTAAGGTTGCCCCTGTTTCTTGGTAGAGAATATGTATAAAATTCAAGGGAAATGTTTAATAAACATTTTGGTTTCAACACAGAGAAATTTTGTCATACAAAGAAGCTGACACCACATAAGACCTAGGTGAGATCATGGTTTGTCACCTCAACTATTTTACTCTAGGATTTGCAAAATAACAAAGGGGGAAACAGGGCATATCTAGAAGGAGGCTGATCTTAAGGTTCTCTCTATACTCCTGAGGCTGTTGAAGTGAGAAGCCCTGTTTCCCTACAGCAATTGGAAGCAGATTCTAAAGAAATCACTGTAGATATGAGTATCTACTCTACAGGCATTTAAAAGTTGGGTGAGATAAACTTGTCTCATGGACACCAGCAACTTCCTGGTAGCTCTCCAAGGATAAGTACTTACACCATAGCAAATGTGTATAATTCAAGAACAATTACACTGCCAGTGAATCCATGACATTATGCTCCCAAGTGGAGATAGATAAGTGTGTGAACAGGTAGCTCAGAACACTGCAATCTTTCCACAGGGTTTCAATATGAAAGAAGAATAAATGTTTAAACCAAGAACAGACATACAGCACAGTAAGAAAATTTGAACTGCTTCATATCACTTCTCTTAAAGAGATAAAATTGATATTGTCCTTATTAATAGAAGCAAAACCCAAGGAAAAAGACTAGAAACTGCTGAAGTAGGACAACCTTTTAACAGTGGAATCAATTAAATACATACTGTTCTCTTAAAATGCACCACTTCATTTTAGAGAGCTTAAGGTATGAATAACAAGGCCATAAAATGTTAATAACTATAATAACTGTAGCTTCTACGATATTTTTTAACTGTGCGGAACTGTAATGTCATAAGTAAAAATAAAAGGAACTTGCAAAAATTACTTGGGTTAGGAAAGGTTGAGAGATTTTACTGAGAAAACTCCGCTCTTTCACCTCTTTGACCTTGAATGAATAAAGGTCCAGACAAGTGAAATGACCAGGTAGGTTTTTTTTGAAGCCACGTCTTAGGAATAGCCATCGTATTTATTTTGTTGCTGCTGTTTATATTAATGTAATGCCTAGAGGCCTCGTCATGAACTATTGTGCTAAGCACTGAAAAATACAGATTAAAATGACAGTCTCTGTCTCTCAGAGCTTGTACATAAAGTGTAAGACAAGAGAAAACAGCCTCATGCAAAGAGACAGGAGAACACAAAAACACAAGAAAACATTTTCTTTCTTGGTCAGTCTGATACGCAATGGCCAATTTCTTGAGGGTTTTTTCTTTCTCAGAAGGCTCAATAGTAAGGAGCTTCATAAGGGATTGATTTACAAGAAGGTAGAGCTTTGTGGAAGATTTTGGAGGGCTCCTGTCAGCCAAAGAGGCTGTCTGGTAGGGTCAAACCTGTCTCTTACATGTCTGGAGAAGGGCTAAAGGAGATTGTATACTGAGCTGTACATCTGAGCCAATCCAGAATGAGAAAAGTCCTTTGGAGGGTATGGAAAGAACAGAGCCAAAAGAATTCGAACTCATCAGAGCCAACAAAGGGTAACAAAAATCTTTATATATGCTGCAAGGAAAACAGGATATGGTGTCCAAGGCAGTTTCTGAAATCTTGAAAAACGTTTAACATTCCCTCTCTGCTTCACCTCTGCAAGCATTTGTCCGATAGGAGGGAGAGACATCCTGGAAAACATCATCACTGCTTCAGTCAAAGTCATAGTAAATACAGTAGACTCATTCTGGTTTTGAGAAATACGTGTCCAACACAAGGGAGGAGCATTGACACAAGGCAAAAGTTCACTCTGGATGCTCACTTCACTCGAATTTATGTGTGTACTCAGAGGCTGATGAAATGAAAGCCTGTCTAAGGTGAGGAGCTGGACCTTCATGTCCCCAGGTCCAGCCAGGAGCAAGTAGGGGCATGTGTTCCCAGTAGGAACATGCCTGACCACATGAAACAGCACACTCAGGCAAGCTCATGAACACAAACAGCATCAACGGCCTCATTCTGTTCTCTAGCAGGAGGAAAATCCATTAGTTGGAAAAAATCTTTGTGTATAGATATATATATTGTGGATCCATTCAATAAGTGGACTCAATCTGCCTGGTAGCTGCCACTGGATCACCAGTTTACCACTTGCCCCCTCTAGCAACACACAGACACAAACCTCAGTCAACTCCCAAATGCTATTGTCTCTTCAGCAGTTGGCCTAGACCCCTAATCCCCCAGTAGCCAAGTCATATAATTGAATGATAGAATTGTAGAATGGTTTGGGTTGGAAGGGACCTCAAAGATCATCTAGTTCCAACCCTTCTGCCATGGAACACCTTACACTAGACCATGTTGTTTAGAGCCCATCCATCTTGGCCTTGAACACTTTCAGGGATTGGGCATCCACAGCTTCTCTAGGCAAACTGTGCCAGGTCCCATCACACTCAGCTGTTTCATTCCCAGTTACACACACACCCCACCAGCTTATGACCACCCTACTCACTAGTTAGTCTGGCTTGATATTTACTGGTGATGACACACTGCCATATGCACTTGCACTTGCTCCAGCTGTTGGTGCCAAAGGTGCAGGGAGCTCCAAAATTACCAGACGTTTCTGATGATGCTATACCTTGTTCTGCTCAGGGACGCTGCAAATCAACACTTACATGTACCTTTGCAGAGGCAATACTAGAAAAGCAACCCACTGATGTGTTCATTCTTCTTGGCAATGAGAAAACTAAATTACCTATTATGACAAAATTGCACGTTTTGCCTAAGAAACAATGACAAAGAAGAAGGAAACTGGTTTTTGCTGCTTGTCCTCACAAGCACCAAGACTGCCTCTCCCTTCATCAAGAAGAAAAAAGACAGCACAGAAGAATCATCATCCATTTAGGGAACACAAGATGAATAGTCAAAATACTGCTTGCACCACCACTTTTATTAAATGTTGAGTTGATGTTAAATGCTGAGTCTGTGAGGCACAACTTTTCAGAAGAACAGGGCTGTGGTGCCTGCCCTCCCTGCCTCTCTGGGAGAGGTGTCTTCTGGAAAGCAAAAGGAAATGAAAGATACTATTATACCTTACCAGCTGCAATAGTAAGCAATGCTGTTTCCAATGTCACCTCCAATACTTACTTACTATTAATAAATTAACAGTAGTTATTAGTAATAAATTAATTACTATTATTAATTACTATTGGGCAAAGAAATGGTCAGAGGAAAAAAAGAACATCAGCAGAGTCAGGGATTTTCCATGGTTTATATTCAGTTCATGGAACCATAGAATCACAGTGGGGACCTTAAAGGTTGTCTTGTTCCAACCCTGCTGCCATGGGCAGAAACACCTTTCTCCAGACCGGGTTGCTCAAAGTCCCATCCAACCCGGCCTTGAACACTTCCAGGGATGGCACATTCACAGTTTCTTCAGAAAAGTACCTCACCACTCTCACTGTCAACTTCATGTAGGACAGACTCTGGGCTAGTCTTTTAAACAACCCTTAGAATCACAGAATCATTAAGGTTTCAAAAGACCTCCAAGATCACCAAGTCCACCCGTCATCTGAACACTGCCATGTCAACTAAATCATAGCACCAAGTGCCACATCCAGTTGTTTTTTGAATGTTTGCACTTCACATGCTTTGCAGCTTAGAGCATGGGCAGAGGTGACCCATGGTTATGCTGTCTCACCATAGGACTTCACAAGTATTTACTGAACTGTGGCAAGCGCTGCAGTAGGACTTTTATACACAGCACAGGTAGATAAAAGTAGTATCTTCACTACTTTTGTCCATGTATCTTTTTAAGATTTTTAATCTGTCACAAATGACTGCACGCTAAATATCTAGGCAGATAGATTAGAGACATGACAACTCAAAGCGAATCAATCGCCTCCTTCTGTAAGAATTTGTTTGCATGGGAGATTGCCGGAAATTAATTCCGAATTAATTTGTAATGGTTTAATGAAGCAATGTAAATACATATTATTAGGAAATCAATGTGTATATGATTTAGCTTACTTTAAATCCATACAGTTATGTAATTTGAATAAGTTTTCCTGATTTTTGCTGTAGAGATGAGGACTGAACCTTTCAGAAGAGACAGATCTCTTAGGTACCATCAAAAGCCATGCTCCAAAATCTTAAGAATAGATGTAATCAGAGATGTTAGCATTGAAAATTCCAGTCTGTATGTAAAGAGCAAAATCCCAAAAAACTCTTTTTGGATGAAAACCTAAATACATAAAAATTCCAGTTTTCAACAAAAAAATTATATGAGGCTATAACCCCTTAAAATAAAGTGTATTTTTCTTCTTTTTTTTTAATTTCAATTAAAAAGAAAATATGGTAATTCTTAAGCTTTTTTAAACCACACAATTTATAAAATAGAATCAAATTCTTTAGAAGACAAAAGTGTCTCTTTTAACTGTCATTCTCCCGTCTCTAGCATTCTTGGGTCAACTCAAGTCAGTGGCTCTGACCATTTAGAAGAGAGCTCAGCACAAATTCTGAGATCTGTGTCCAGATAAATTGCATTAGTGAAGCAACTTTGCCTCTGGAGCTCTGCTTTCTATTTTGTTTCTGATGTGCTTATTGAACAATCAAGCAAAAAGGAAATATCTCCTTCCATTGTGTTGAAATTCCCATCAGGCCAAAGAAAGCCTGAAAGATATGAATCCACATCTTCCCACTCTGAGTCCAGACCTTTACCTTTAGGAAGTGAAATTTCAAAAAATCCATTTACTAAATGTATTTTTGAAATCTTCAGCTCAAAGTTTGGAGTCAGGTTAACAAAAGCAGGAGGGGTAGTCCTTACCCCTGAAGACACCAGGGAAAATAAAACAAAGGAGAAAAAACGAGTGTGCAAATATGACAGTAAAGAATGATGAAAAGGAAATAAGAGAAGACTTGTTCCTCTTTATCTCCAGACAAATCTATCTGTTATGGTAGTCTCGGGTCAGTTGTGACACTTGAGACCCCATAGTGGACCAAGAACAGGGGCACCAGCAAATTTAGTTATCACAAAAGGAGGAATTCACATGTGTGAGGCAGACACTCAGAGTGCAGGTGTATCCACCTACCTGGTAACATCGGGCTTATTTCACAGCATATGGACACCCCAAGGGTGCAATTTGTCTCATCACATCCGTCAAAAAAAGGTCAGATGAATCACAGCAAAGATATACCTCTCTCCAGTGACAAAAAAGGGAACTTCAGTAACCAGCTAAGGTGGCAGACATACCTCAGATAGATACAGATGATAGCAGTCTCAACCTTTTATCTTCAACCACCCAAAACAAATTGTTCGTTATATCTGAAGTATAATTTAATTTTTTTTTTTTTTTACAATGCTTTCTGTCTTCCTATAGAAAGGAACACACTACAATTGCGGTCTGTAAAACATCTCATTAACCTCCAAGGGTAGTGATTTCTTTCAGAAGTAATTAAGTGAGTTTATACTGTGGAAATCTTACAGATGGACATTTAGTCTTTCTGCAATGTGAAAAAAAATATGAAGAAGGAAATGTTTCCAGTTTCTGGTCAGGATGGGTTTTAGGACAGACAAAAAAAAAAAAAAAGGCTCATGCTGCATGGTCATCTATTTAAATTTCATTTAGCACAGGTAAGCTGTTACTAAGTACCAACTAAAATGAAATCAATTGCCATTATGATTCAGTTCTTAATGGGCCTGTATTAAAATGACCAACACACTGCTGATGACATTACTTACTTTGCTGCACATGCCACCATTCTCTTCTGCCCATAAATTAAAAGATCATGCAAAAGCTTGTGGTTGCACCTTGCACTATACCATGTAGGCAGAGGACATAAGTCTCTAAAAGTAGTATGTGTTAAATCTGTAGACTAAATCTGTAGATTATTTTTACAAAGGATCATATTTTGCTGGGAGAAGTGGAAAAATCCCATGTCTGACATAATAAGCATGTCATATGTCATAACAGCATACAGTGATAAGACAACAGGGAATGGCTTTAAACTGAAAGACAGTAGGTTTGTATTAAATATTAGGAAGAAATTCTTCCCTCTGTGGGTGCTGTGGCACCATGGCACTGTGAAAGTATGTGACTGTCACATCCCTGGAAGTGTTCAAGGCCCTGTTGGATGGGGCTCTGAGCAACCCGGTCTTGTGGAAGGTGCTCCTGCCATAGCAGGTTGGAATTAGATGATCTTTAAGGTCCCTTCTTACTCAGCCATTCTTTAATTCTATAAATGAAATTGCTGTGCATATACAGATCAACTGCACAGTACCTATTACTGAATTCTGCTGTAACACTGATTATTTGGCTATTCTATGTATTGAAAAACAAAACTGATAAATTGCTGCATAATGCCTTTTCATAGTGACCAGAATGAATAGAGTTTCTAATAAAAAAAATTATTGTGATATCTGATCACATTGCTTCCTAGTGTCATATACAGACTTGATCTGTGTTATAAAGATGATACAAAGGAATGTAAGAAGCTATTTGGTATTCCTTAGGTGCTAAATAACATTTAAAAAATAATAAAACAAAAATCTCAATAACAGTGCTGGATACATGCTTGTTCTGAGAAGGTGTTTTATGTACTAGATGATTATTAACGGACATTTAGTAGTTCCTTTTAATCTTGTATCTTTTTTACATTCACCACTGGCAAAAAGTATTAGAAGTGGAAAGAAAAATTAAAATGAACTTTCTACCCTGTCAGTGCCTTTGGTTGTAGTCAAAAACAAGTAGAGATGAGAAGTGTAATAAGATGTTGTTCTGACTGTGTTGGCCCTTTACCAAAATATAATTAATCAAGTTGCTAAATGGAGATGATTTTTCTGTCTGAAACATTTAATTTTACTTGGATTTATATATACACAGAGGACAATTTTATAAAAAACATCTGTAATAGCAGCAACAAACTCTTTAATGCAACTACCAGCAATCTATTAACTAATGGCTCATTGTTGTGCCTGTTGCCCTCAGATGGTGAGAGTGTATTACTATTTACCAGGCAAACTATGTAGTTGCCACCAATTTCAGAAAATTCTAATAATCAATTTTTGCAGATTTGTTTTTTAATAGCAGTGAAGCATTCCTGTCTCCCAATGTTTTCTTGGGAGATATGGGGTTTTTTTCTGAAATTACTGAGATGCATTCCTGAGACACAATGAAAGGATGCAGAGAAGGGAGAGTGACCAAAATTAATTCATTTAATTGAAAGAAAAAAATAGATGACTTTGAAATGCACAAAAAGACCTATGAATTAAGTTCTTCAGCACTCACTCTTTCAAAGTCTTCACTTTAAGAAGAAATACATACCTTAGCCTACTCAATACAATCTTATTTTGTTTTTTTAGGGAACTTTGGTGAAATATAAGTTTTAAATTCACACAATTTTACTGTTGGTATTGCCTGCAGCATTTTATTTGGTAATTCTGATGCCCTTGACACCCTTCAGAGGACAAATTAATTCTTAAACATACTGACTCACCTGTAGAGGAGAGTGTCTCCTTCCATCAAGAATATATTTTCCAGATGACAATAAAAGGAGAAAAAAATCTTATATCTTTTCAGTATCAAATATGTTCCAAAAAAAGTGCTAAGTTATTGCTTGTACTACAGAGTTTTACAGGTAGCCAAAGCTAGTGCAGGATTTGAGGCATGCCTGATAAATTATTTTACATCTTTGTCACTTATGTCCCACAGGACGGTATTCTGTTGCTTAAACTTAGTTGCCTAGTATTATAGAAAATTCCCTAGGATATTTCATTTGGTCTTGAGTTGCTATTCCAGAAGTTGCTCAGTCATATCTGCCAGCTCCATGGGAATGTTTTGGATAATGTGGCATGTCTATAACACCACTTCAGTATTTAGGCAATTGAATTCTTTCCCCTCTTTCCAATCCAACTCTGTAACAGCATCTTTATCAACAAGAAAATTTATGAACTGAATGATGAGAAGCATAAATTCACAGAGGGTGGGAAGAAGAAAGTCTAAGATGTGTTAATCTTAATATTTATATACAAGCCCTAAAGCCTGGGCCAGCTACATTCCCTCTGTCTACCTCCAAGTTATTTCAGAGCTTGGAGCACACCCCATGAATATGAAAGGGACTGATGTCTTTCTAATTATTTTTAAACAGTTCACCCATGTGACATGAAACTGCATGGTTTTGCTATGTCTTTTCTTTTGAGGAGAGGCTTGAAATTAAAAGAAAAAAATCTAAGTATTTTGCACCACCCTACAAGCAATTTGCAGTCATACTTTACCTGTCATATAAAATTCATGCCCAGTTTTGTCCTTGTCTTATGGTTGACTGTTCATGTACAAAGATTCTGAAAGAGGCATTTGAGATTTTTCATGCACTCATTTATATGCTACTGTATGTACAGAGATCCAGCCTTTCAAAGCATCCTCAGTGATTACCTTCCTTTAAGAACAGCGGTCAAACCAGGTAATTTTGTCCTTTTAGTGTGGTTATAGTATTATAGCATTGTTCTAGTACTTCCAGTACAGTAAGAGTATTATCACATGCTTTTGATCTTAGAAAGATAAAATTGTCGTCCTCTGCTCCTATGCAATGGGCTGTATGTGGATCATATTTGTCACAAACAACATATGGATTACTTGATGGATGACCATAAGAAGCGCATTAGGTGACATTTTGTGGCCTGTGATGGATAAGAAATCTAGCCTAGTAACAATGAATTTAGCAATTCTTTCTGGCTGGCGCATATCCGAGGTAGTGAATAGTTTGAATATGCCCATGCATTTATTTTTTTTCTTTTTTTGAAGATGTAAAGGGGTGAAAATCCTTTATAATTATCTTAATTGTATCTAAATTTGGACAAACTACCAAACTGTCTGTCATGATTCAGTGGTGATAGGCTTGCTCCTGTGGTAAGAGGCTTCTCGGTTCTAGAGAGTCAGCACTACCAAATGTCTCAGCCCAGAAAGTGAAAATGTCAAACTTTTCCTTTTGTTCCACTGCATGAGACAATGCAGGACACGATAAGAAAGATTTCTAATCTTTCTTTGATTAAGTGCATGTGCTCTTATTTGCACTTAATATTTCCATAGCACTTTCATTTTTAATGAGTGCCTTCTAAAATAAAGCATTGAGGTTCATATATAGTTTCTTCTCTAGAAATTACTGGCCTATCCTAAGTATGTAGGTATAACATACAACTGGAGAAGTCCTTCCTGCCTTACAAACTGTGAAATTAAAGTATATGGAGATGGTCACAGCTCTGGCCACGTTCTGCAACAGCACTTTCTCAAAATGCATTAACAATCAGAGAAACATACGAGGACAAAGAAAATAAAATCCTCAGGTTGAAACTCTTTTTATTCAGCTGTAATTAACTGAGTAGGGAAAATTCAGGGAAAGAAAACACCGTATTCATATTACTTAATCATGGAAGGAAGGGCAGGATTTGGCTATCTGCATATAGGTGTTGAGTGATACATCAGCTGTGCAGCACATCCCAGCTGGACTCCAACCCCTCCTCTATGGTGGTCAGGGTTCCCTGTGTCACGTCTTTCATGCAGAGAGCATACACATGACAGATGGGAGGCATCTTCTGCCCAGTACTCTGATGGGAATCACTGCAAAGCAGGAAGCAGATGCAGAGGGTGCTGAGATTGGTGTTTAACATCTGTAATGTCCTTTCACTGAACAAGCCTGAGAAGCAGGAGACAAGGATGCTTGCACTCCACACTGGTACAAGGTTATTTCTTCTATGAGAACAACAGAGCAGAATGGGGCAAACAGGAAGAGAGATGGGCTGCAGCATGGACTGGGAGCCACTGGGGTAAACGCAGAAGCAGGGGGCAAAATGACAGAAAGAACAAGAAGGCTCTTAGCACACAGCTTGTAGAGGGAAGGTGGGAAGAAAGAGGCCTCTCCATGAGAGATTGACAGAAAGGGAATATGTTCAAACTCTTCTACATTTTCCTAAACAAGTTCTCTGGCTTCTCTGTTTCACCAAATTTGAGGATGACCTTCATATTCATGTAGAACTTAGGTCTAGATTTGTCATGACTCTTTGGCATTTTTGGGCCCTCCTGTTTAAGAAGGAGGTGTCGAGAGACCCAACTTTAAGCCCTGGCTGACTCTGGAACTCATCAAAGACACTTTCCAGACCCCTAGAGAAAATTGCCCCCTGAAGCAGTAGGCTATAAAACCGCTATAAATATCTCCATTTGCTACTCATTTTTCTTCTCCTTGCCTCCCCTTCCTTTGCTTGTCAGCTCTTGATCTCCTTCACCTTCCCAGTGTTGCTTCTTCTATTCCCCAAGAAGTCAGGTTTTCCTGAGAATGAAGATATAAGCAATAAAGTTCCTATCATATTTATTCTATAGCCTACCTCAAAGTCTTATGCCACTCTGAGATGAGGTGAATGATTACATAAAGAGAGGGGTTGTTTCAAGTGAGTCTCTGGGGAGCCACGGATATTCCTGAACCAATCTGGGGTGGTTGCTATAGCGAATCATTAACCCGTCACTATAGAATAAATAACATGAGAGTCAGGAGAAGGTCATACCATTCCTCTCTCCTTTTATAAACTATCTTTAAAGTGTCTGGTCAATGTCATGTCTCACCTGCTCACCTACAAAGCCGTTTGCATTTCTCCTTTATCTACTTATGATGCAGTGCAGTAAATCTGCAAAGAGATGCCATCCCCATCATGCAACTATAGCATTGCCCTGTACCCTCACTGCCTCCCCAGAAAACTATTCTGTGTGAGGAAAGTCTCCATTACTTCTACTCTAAGGTAGTTTAAATTTAAAGAAGAATAATATTATCATTACTATTCAAATTCTTTATTACCTCCCTTTTAATACAAACAAATGGGCACTGGCTACTGAGATAAAACAATTTCAAGAGGATATTTAGACATGGAAAATGCGCATTTACAATAAAGAAATATTTTTCTTCCATGCTTGGTCACTGCAATTTCCTTTCAGATTTTCCATCCTATTGTCCTGTTTGTATTACAGCATTTTATAACTAATGTCACTGTCAAAGTTGCAAAGTGCTTGCATTTAAAATTATATCTACTCTCAGATGTACCTGAAACAGATGCAAACTCTTCCTCAAAAGAACTAAATAACTTGGTCTTTACCCTTTATTTACACAGGGGAATTGACTTTCTCCAGCCTTTTCTGGCATAAGGTTTATTTTATCCTTTTCTTTCAAAGGTCATATTTGTATGAAACTAAAGCAGTCCCTTAGGACAAGGAGGAGCAGCAGTTCCCGCCTGTCTAAACCTGGTCACTGAACAGAAATATCAGTCCAGGAAGCTGATGCAGTTTGGAAACCTAATCTGTTTGAATAACAAAAGGCTAGATCTAATTACAACCAGACCAAGTTTAGTGGTTCATCTGGGAAGTAAAATCTCATTGCTATTTATAAAAAAAAAAACAAATTATGATATGCATTGCATTGTGCCTCTGTTTGATGTCAAATGATCGGCACTCCATGCAAGTTTCCATCTTTTTTGCCCCGAAGATAAGTTGCAGATAAACAGGTGGTATGGGGGTGGTTTTTTTGAGGTTAGAGAGAGACTTGGGAGTGGGAATGGATCATTTGTGAGGAATGAAGACTATTCACAAGATTCAAAATTTGAGGGAATTGTAAGTGGTTGGGCTCAATGATCTTAGAAGTCTTTTCCAACATTGATGATTTTATCTTTCTACTCTATGAATAATCACAGTCCAAAATTGGAAGACAAAAACCTTTTAACGCTCCAAAGACTTATGATCACTACTGGTCTTTTAATTCTTTCTCTTTCAACTGGAATTCTCTTTCAGAAGTTAACCATTTCAAAATAGTGTTGGCATTTGAAATGGAGGAAAAATGCTAATTTTCAGATAACTCAAATGTTTTCTAACTGTCTGAATGTTATTTTCAAAGGAAATGCATATTACTTGACAGGAAAGAGTGCATTTTGGTTTGGCCCCAAAAGAATACATAGTAAGCTCATATGTGTATATGTACAGATATAGATATGTAGGTATATATCTATATAAAAGATATTTTTTATTTATTTATTTACATCTGTGTGTCAAGAATAATAGTTTCTCATTTCCAGGCTATGAGTCAATGAAAATGTCATGAGCACATGAGGTGGGGGGAAGGGAGCTGGGAATCTAGTTCCATTATGTCAGCTTTGGGAAGGCATGAGCTCTGTTCAGAACAATACCTGCTTCTAACCTCTGGATGCACAGATATCTATGGAACCAACCTGTTGAATCCATCACAACAATACTTCCATTTATCCCTTTGATGGGGAATTGTCACTGAAATAGATGCTTTGACTAAATAGTTATGTACAGCTGGTAACTAATGCATGGTTGTCTGTGGAAGCCTGAACAAGGTTTAATGGAGCTTTATTGCTTTTCATAGAGCTCTATTGTTTTCAGCTCTCTGGTCCTATATTATCTACAAAGATTAGTTTAAATACTTTTAATGCTTTCATTAAAAGAAAAACACATCTGCTGGTCTTTGAGACCTGAAGATTCCTCCTTTCCTGGACTGCTAGATGTAAGGCTGCTTTTTTTTCCCATTTTGGGGTCCATCCATGAGCAGTGCTGAATGTGTAATTCCACAGATAGACATTCAGATAAGCACAAATAAGGAACCATACCTTCACCAAAAACTGCAGAAATAGAGTCAGTGTAATGTGACATGGATTTCAACAGCATTGAAGGCCCCATCCTGCTCTTTTCTCTCCAGCTGGTCAGGCTTCAAGTTTATTCCTATTTTATATTCCCCTGCTTCTCCACTCCTCCATGATGGTTCTTTCTCTGCTATTTTCTCTTCACAAAAAAAAAAAAAAAATAGCCTGCACCTAATTGTTTCTCTTTATTGGCCCTAGTTGTGCTAAATCTGAACTCAAATATTATATTTCTGGTATAGTTAATCATGTAATCTCAGCCTTATCCAGTGTTGCTGCTGCTGTTATGCGTGCACTATGTGTAACTCTAGCAAGACTCTGCTCCCCAAAAATGCCTCTCTCTATGTATTGGGGGAGTTTGGCTGCCTCTCACCCAACTCCTCTTTAAACACTCTTGGAATCCATCCATCCCTGCAAGCTTTGGCCAACTTCCCAAACAGTAGTTTGTTACGTCCTACGGTTTCTTGTGTATGTCCAGTGGCTTTTTTCTTGTTCGACATTAGGTCAGAGCTTAATCACCTGGTTTGCATACCTGACAACTTCTTGTCCCTAAGTTTTTGTTGCCTACTTTTAAGGTTAGATACAAAACCTACCAGCCCCAATAGATACCTTCCATGAGCCTCGGATGAAATCTTTAATGCTACTGCCTAGCTTTGAGAGATAATTGGGAACCTTTAATAGTAAAAGAGCAGAGTGAGCAATTTTTTTTGCCACCATCTGGGGACAAATAATTTTCTCTGATCAGTAGAAGTAACCTTTCACATGAAGTAACTCTAGTAATTGGGAATCAGATACGAAGTCCATCTGCTTGGTGTGTTGGTTCTTTGGTATGACCATCTGGCACTCAGGTAACAGAGGATTAAAAGCATGATCTTTACAGTCAAATTGATTCCCCTTGGGCTGAATTCTGCAGGGAACTGTAGTATCATTATTTTGCCATTGCCTGTGGTTTTGACTTTCAAACTAGAAAAGCCTGATTTAAAGCTGTGCAAGATATATTTGTGTTCGTTACACTTGTATTTAATTCCTAACCAGAAAACAGAAGGAAATGCTTCTTTCTGACATTCCCTACCTCTTAAAAGTATTTCAAGATTGCAATGGACAATATCAAGATATAGGAGCTCTCCAGAAATCAGAACTAATGGAATTAACATTTCATATTCTCAGGGCTGATTCCTTTTTAGTTGACATTGCTGTGTCTGTAAGGGTTCTACATATTTAATTCATTAATTCAGACATAAGGATACTACTTAATTAAGTACACAGAGTAGTCCCAGAGAATCTTTAGAAAAATGTTTGCATTCAGTAGTCCCATTTTATAAGCTGCTATTCATTAAAAATCAGTTAAATTAGGGGTTTGTTTTGCATAAGGATAGTGTTTTCAGGATCAGACTGAGATCAGAGTCTATTTCTGGTGTCCATGGCAAAAATAGGAAAAGAAAATGCATTGAGTGAATACTGATATATTGATTTTGTTTTTTAATCTCTTGGCATTGCTGACATTACACAGCCCTATACTTTCTAAGTGCAGTCTCCTTTCCCCTTCTGCCCTAAGAATATGGTAATGTATTCTTTAGTATATTCACAAGGAAGAGAGGAATCACACCATTAAAAGCAAAGTTATTCTTTCTCTGTTTTGAAATGTTATGCTCTGAGATTTCTGACAATTTTCTCTTTGAACAAAGTTTGCAAATGCATTTCTTTGCTTGTATATATATCAAGTTCCATGGATTTGTAGTGATTGGAATCTTGCCATAAAAATAAAAAGCCTATTAAACAATTAGGAAGTACACAAGCTAATAATAAACACTAGATTTTTAAATGGGCTTTAATTTAATTGTTGTTATCTGATTATATATGTTCTAAGTAACGTTTTAGGAGTCAGTTTTTTCTTAGATATGGCTGTCCATGACAGAAAAAAAAAAAAAAAGACATC
This sequence comes from Oxyruncus cristatus, assembly GCA_013399855.1. Taxonomy (NCBI): domain Eukaryota; kingdom Metazoa; phylum Chordata; class Aves; order Passeriformes; family Cotingidae; genus Oxyruncus; species Oxyruncus cristatus. Next base: position 1,114,248 of record VXAY01000695.1, on the reverse strand, counting down.
AGCTTTTATTTATTATAAAGGACTAAGTACTGCAGAGGTGGAATTTTCTCTTCCCGAAGAAAAATATTAAAATGCACAAAAATAAAAAGCCTCTGAGGAAAAGTCTTTTACAGACTTTTCATGAAACACAAGTTTAATCAAATAGTGGCAAAGATGTGGTAGATTCTGGAGTCCTGATATTTAACACTATAACATGGATATCTTGGTTACAGAGCAAGGGTTATGACAAGTCCAAGAAAATACAGACAGGAAGAGATCAAACTTGAGATTGAGTGCTGTAAGGTTTGTTCAGACTGGGATGAACCAATCTCAGTTAGCATGTGTTTCTAAGTCTAGACAAAGCCTCTTTGGAAGGCAGTAGGGGGTGAAAGAAATAGTCAGCTAGATGACCTTAAGTAGGAATGTCAGCTTTTTTACTGACTGTAGCAATAGAGACTAGTCGAAAAACTGAAGAACAAAATGCTGAAAAACTAACAACAGTACCTTATGGGAAGTCTGAATATTAGTTAATTCTCCAGTGTAAATATTGGACATTTACAATGGTCTAAATTATTCTGCATTCAACCAGGAGAAGAAGATGGGTTGTTTATCTCCTACCATACATTATATACAGTAATATCAGTTTTACCAATGAATTATGGTAGAGGGTATAAATAGGAGTAGTCCAGTTGAACTCTGCAGACAACCTTGAATTTGAATCTATAGTGAACATTTTTTGAGAAATAAATTCAACCCAGTTTTTACTAACTCAGCCACAGCCTACACAGAGATTTTTCTGGTTAGGCACAGCTGAGCAGATGTGTTTGGATGGTAGATCACTAGGCACGGGTGTTCACAAGCCTCACATGCTTCAGCAGCATTGGAACACAGTCAGTTGCTTGCTGGTTTTATTACTGTTACGTGAAGAGCATGATCCCAGTTGTCCATGGCCCTTAAAACTTCTACAGAGCTCAATGACGTCCTATTAGTTTAAGCTGTTTTTTGTAGGAGGGATGTGTGTGGTTTCACAATGAATCCTGAAAAAATATTTACTTGATAGTAAATAACTCTCCAACCTTCAAAAGCCTTTCTGAGCAGAAAGGAAGTAATAATGATGACAACATAGATGTCATAATAAGAGATTTATATGCGTATCTCAGGCTCGTTTTTTTTACTCTCCGGTGTGTTACTAGGTCGTAGGTGTAAGAATGATCAGTATGGTCAGTATGGACTAGTAAGCTGGTATGTTGCTGCAATTACAGTCCTCTCCAAGCTACGTGTTCTCTCTCCCCTGCTCCTACTTCCCTTTACCTTCTTCATAGCCACTCTATTCTTTCCTGGATTTCTCCCTTAGATACACCAAACTGTCCAAACTTTGACATTTCCTGGTTCCATCTTCCTTCTCACCTTACAGTCTAGCAACTTGTGGCTCCCCATCCATCCTCCCCTGTCATACTCCTGCCCCACTTCCCAAACATACACATAATTTCAGAGTTTTTGTATTTGCCAAGAGCTGCACCAATACTGTAGTTGGTTCTGCTTTGCTGAAATTTCAGGGTTCAGATTTAGCCTCCTTCTCTCCCCAGCCCCCACCTCACTGCAGTCTACTACCACCCAAAAGGAGAGTCATCCTGGCTCAGCAACGTTTTTCCTGACAAGTCATTCAACTCATTGAACTCTTAAACACTCAAAAAAACCCCAAAAATCTATAAAATGAATGAGGCCTGCGGTATACGTGATGGAGTAATGAACTGTCAAGATTTATCAGTGCACCTTTACAGAGAATTGTGTAACTCATAACTTTACTATTCCCAAGCATGCCATTGTCCCAAATTCAGGCCACTGAAAACCTTATGCTGTACCACACCATGCTTTCGCACAACTTCCCCGCTCAAGAGGTATGATGACTTACTTCTCCAGATCCTGTAAATCCACTCTGGCTCATTTAATTCATTAAAACATCTGAAAATTGTCTGAAATCAACACTTAAAACATGAGTGCACATTTTTAAATTCATAGCAAAAAAGCCCTGCATATTAATTCAGTTCCCTGAGGCCTCCCTTCTAGACCAATGTTCCTAAACTGAATCCATTATTTGCAAAATATTTCACAGACCTACACAGATGAACTGTTCTGGTTCACAGTTTAAGATGAATGATTATGACTTTTATTTGAGTATGTGTGTACTACAAAACTTGCACATCTTCTCATTCAACAGAGAAAAAGGAGGAAAGTGCTAAGTATGTAAATTAAGAGCATTTTTTTAAAATCAGACCTCTTTCCCTTTCAGTAAAATAACATCGAATTTTTTAATAAAGGAAAGATTACCATTTTAATGTAACTCCTAAAGGAAACTACTTTAAAAAAAAGTAACAAAACAACCCAACTCCTCTTAATAGTCCTAATAATCCTATTCATGTTCTCAGATGAAATAATAAAGGATGCTAATTTTTATCACGATGTTCATTTTGTAATCAAAATTCTCACAGAGATGCTGCCATGTTTGTGAAATGTGGGCCTCATTGTATTAAGATAAAGGAGGTTCCTATTCATGCCACAGATTGCTTGTCTTTTGAGATATATTCTGTAGTCCATTTAGTCCATTTCCATAGCATGAAAAGAATGGAGAATTATAATTAAGTGCAGTAGCGTATACAACGCTATAATCATAATTGCTGGAATTATATTCACAATTTTCCTCACATGTTTTGCAGATGCATTCTCTTTTATCCACATGCCATGTAGTTCATGCTTCCATTTTGTAGAAGTTGCCATTAATTTATTGCTGTGTGTTTTATGTGTCACCATGTTTTTTCCCCTTGTCTTTTGTGGAGGAGAACAAGGGCCTGATTCACTAGAAATGTCCTCTGCATTCTATTCTTTCTCCAATTCTCCTAGCCTTGAGGGGCACTATCCTCTCTGCATCTGGTTTGTCATTTGCTCGGTGATGTACTGGATTATCCACTTGAAAGGAAACTCCACCAATTGAATGCATCAGCCTGGAAGTTCAAAAAGTGCAAGGTACCTCTCCCTAGGAAAAAAAAAACAGCACAATGTATTTGAGAACAGATTTTTTTAATGGCAAGTGGCATTTGTTAGCCTCCTGTTGAAACCTGCCAGAGTGCTGTAAGTGGCATCATTTGTATCAATTTATAATGTAAAATGAAGGTCTCCATTCAGCTTTAGTATTAGTTACAGAGTTCTAGATGGGATTTTGTTATTCATAGTTCATAATATAACAGGATTTTTTTCTTCCCTTGCAAAAACCAGTCTATGGTGAGTTATAAACGATGAGATACTCTGAAATATGGGCTTGGTTGTTAGTATTTGCTGCTCACCTTCTTGAAGGAGACAGAGAGCAGCCTTCAACATTTGTGAAATGATGGAGGCAAGAAGTGTAATAGTCACAGTGAAGCATTGGATGACGTTAGATGATGCTTGGAGGTCTTACAGCCTCTACAGGCCTACAACCTTATTGAGTCTATGATTGTATGATTAATATCTCACACTGGCACTACCCCTGAATTAAAAGTCTGGCTCTGTCATTCCTCCAAAGAACTGGAAGTTTTCCATCAGATGTCCAAGAGCTTTTGTTAGGTCACAGGGAATGAAGAGAAGAGGCTACAGAGACCTTTCTGTACTGTTTCTCTCTTCCCTCCCTCTCCTCTTCCACATAAAGTGTTCTGCATATTTTCTTCAGCTTTTATTTTCCTTTTTTTATTATTTTTTTTACATTTGCAGAATATCTCTACCAAGAAATGTGGTGCTGCCTAGATATCCTATTGCACCCAGAATAAAATCTTCATATATATCAGTGGTTTACTATTTTGAGAATTTTTAATGCATCACGTTTACTAGTTTCAAAGTACTTGAAACATCTTGCACAAAAAATGAGAAGTGTATCTAGTGACTGTCTTCTGTCCCAGTCCCTGCATGGCTGATGACGTAATCCCATTTTCTTAACATCTTCTTCCTATAATCTCAAAGTCCTCTGAACAAAAGAAGTCAAAGGTTACATGTGCATCTTTGAACGGACACATAAGCGTCTTACTTCGTTCAAAGTTAGTCAGAACTTTAAAACATTGCATGTTTTCTTGCTCTGTTTTTCATTTAAACTTTTGACTAGCAGACATTTCCTTAGGTACAACTTTTATTCTCTTAAGAAATAATTTGTCAAATTCAAAGCAAACTAGGAGTTTCGTAGTGCTACTTTGTCCTTCAGGAATGCATTCATTTTCCATGTTTATATTCTTTATTTATAATGGTTAAATGCATAAAATATTAACACTGCAATAGGATCCTTGAGGGACAGTGAGTTGAAAGAGCAGTCTGGGATAGAGAGAAGGAAAGCATCCAAAAGCAGATATTTGATTTACTTTGTTACTATAGCAGCTGAAACACAGCAAACATTTGCTAAGGAGCCACCAAAGTGGTTTTATGTTGAAGTCAGCAGAGTCCGTAACAGACGATCAGCAGAGCTGGTGCTCACCAGAGCTATGTGCTTCAAACACATACCAGAAACAGAGCATGTGGTTGGGTTTCCTGGAAAAGATCCTGGTGGGATCCTGAGGTCCGAGAGTTGCTCCTCCTGGTCATCATGAGTCCAGCTAAGGACATGACTCAGCAGTGTGCCCTGACCATCAAAAGCAGCATGACCAGGTGGATAAGGAAGGTGATTCTGCAGCTTTACTGTGTTCTTATGGGACCCCACCTGTAGTACTGCATCCAGCTCCGGGGCCCTGTTTCAATCTGCTTTAATATTGCAGAAAGAACTTCAGATTCGAATATTCCCTTGAGTAGAATTAAAACTCACACAAGTTATCTGTTGATAGCAAAAACTGATCTTATTAATTGCTAAGAGAAAGAGGAAAAAATAAGGAAAGGTTGGAAAACGCTAAGATTATTTTTTAGAAGCAGAGAAGAGATACCCCCATACTACCTTTCCAGCTGAGCTGGTGTTGGGGGAGGGTGTGGGGGGGAAGCAGTTTTCCGCCTTTTTTTTTTTCTCTGACTCTGACAGAGAACATCTTTTAGGTGTTATCTCTTTAGCAGCAGGGGGTCTTAACAGCTTTATTTCTCTGGAATGCAGGATGTGTGGTTTCGCTGCTCACGCCACGCCGAGCCATGATAAGATATAACTCACGGATGTGGAACGGTGGGTCTCAGTTCTCTCCAGGCCAGCAGAGTCTCAGTCTCCTCTGGCAGGAGTTGTTACAGGCCCTCAACACAAGAAGGATGTGGACCTATTGGAGTGAGTCTAGAGGAGGGCTACAACCATGATCAGAGGACTGGAGCACTTCTATGAGGAAAGGCTGAGATGGTTGGGCTTGTTCAGCCTGGAGAAGAGAAGGCACCAGGGACACCTTAGAATACTTTCCAGTACCTAAAAGGGGTTATGAAAGAACTGGAGAGGGATTTTTGACAAGCATGTGTAGTGAGAAGACAAGGGGAAGTGGCTTTAACATGGAAAAGAGTAGGTTTAGATCAGGTATTATGAAAAAATTCTTTACTGTGAGGGTGATAAGACACTGGAACAGGTTGCTCAGAGAAGCTTTGGCTGCCCTATCCTTGGACATGTTCAAGGGCAGGCTGGAGGGGGTTCTGAAAAAGCTGGCCTAGTGGAAGGTGCTCCTGCCTAAGGCAGGAGAGTTGGAATTGGGTGGTCTTTATGATCCTTTCCAATGCAAACCATTTTATGATTCTATGTTTGTATAACTGTGACTTCAAATCTCAGCATCTCTTAGGATTGTATGGTGCAAAGGGCAACCTGTGTTGAGATACGCACTTTGAATGGATCAAAAGTAATTTGCAAACATATAAAGAGTGGAATTGGATGCTTGAGGTAGGACAGTGGCATTTCTTGTTACTATATCATGAGTATCTGCTTCTCAGTCTTTAGTCTTTGGCCTTAACCCTCAGATATATCCTCTAAAGCAGGAAAACCTTTTCATGCACATTTTATAATTAAGAATACTTAAGGAAAAAAAAAAAATATTTTTCCTGCCTAGAGTTTCAAGGAAATTAAACAAAAGCCAGCTTAGAATTCTTTACTCCCAGCTTTACACACAGGTCACCTCACCCCGCTCCTTAACAGGGTATGAACAATACAGGACTTCTGCGCTGCCATCCTCATGCTCCATTCTAAGCATTTTCGGCAATGGAAATTGTAATAAAACATCCATTACAGCAGCTTGGAATTCACCCTATTTAAAATACATTTCCATTTGTGTTTGCCCTAAATATGAAATTTATGTATGGCAACTTTTAGCATCACAATGCTACTTCTTTAGAGATTGAAGGTAAACTTTTCTGAAATTACCCAGGTGTTTTGTGCTGCCCCTGCAAGTTTCTGTTTAATTTGCTCTTTGTAATCACCTGCCAAGTAGAAAGGTGTTTCAAGGAAGGAAAGAAGGAAGGAAGGAACCAAGCAAGCAAGGAAGGAAGCAAGAAAGTAAGGAAGCAAGGAAAGAAGGAGGATTAGTTGAGAGAATTTGGAAAACTGAATATAAGTGAGTACACTCAGTGTTCAGAGAAAAAAAAAAATCTTTTCCAGGAGGAAAAGAAGCCCAAAGTTATAGTGTTTTTTTCTTTATTTCCTAGAGTTTGTTTCCCCCAAGAACAGGTGTTATCTACATAGAAAGGTCTGTCTGCAGGAAGCCTTGTTTCTGTACAGGTTTTTGGGTGTTATTGGTTTGCTTTTTTTAAACTCCAGAATCTGAGTGTAGCCAATCATGAGACTACACTAAATAAAAAGGTGCTTCTGCTGCATTCTGCACTCAGTCAAAACAAAGAGGAAAGAGGTTGTATTTTCTCCTTGAAAAATTCACTAATCTATTTTTGTTCCATGGTACAGGATTGTAAACAAAAAAAATTTCATAGCACCCAATTCATTTATGAATACTGAAAAAATCCAAAGCTAAAACTATAAAGCTTTGGTTTTGCTTCATTGAATTAATCTGAATTTTCACAGGACATCAAGCAAAAAAAAAAAATAATCCACTTTTACTGGCAGCATGTGGAGAGGTTGTCTAATGGAAAGAGGTCTGACCTGAGCTTCAGAAGATATGTCTTCATTTTCCCTTTCACCTACAGACTTGGTGTGATTTCATCTAAAATACACCAAAAGATAGCACAAAGTTAGAAATATACACAGAGTTCATAGACTCAAAACAGAATTTGTAAGTGATACATAGACAGTTCCCAATAGACTGGCAAACTACACTTTTAAATTAAAAAAATACCCACTCAAAGGGTGTTTTAAGACTTGCAGGAAGATCTAGTCTCCAATAGAAAGTTTCTCATTTAATTTTTACTTTCAGACTTCATCTGGGATTAGAAAAAAAACAAAACTGTTATATTATTTGGAGTTGGGATTCTCTCAGCTGCCAGGAATTTTACTATCTGCTGGATTTACACAGGCTTTGGAGGTTTGGATATGTTCCACTGGAAAGGCTCAGCTCTTGGAAGCTTATCTGAAAATCACTGATTATTTGGCAACACACTGAGCAAGAGCCTTCATGAGATGTCTGATAAGTCCTCCTGACTGTGGACACCCTTTCATTCTTCGTGGCACCAATCCACAAATACAGACCAAGACACAATCAAAACACATTTTTGGAAAGTTACATGTAACTTAAAACAAGTAATTTAAAAGTTATGTGATGCTTTGAAGAGCTAAGCAGTTTGCTTGGGTGTCTCCTCATTCCCTGGGCTAATGTGATGTAGCTCATCCTCCACTGAATGAAGGGCAAATCTTAACAAGATACCTAAGCAAGTTCAGAGTTGGATGGCAGGAAAACAACTGTTGGAAAAAGTAGTTGTATGGAGATAATGCTGAGGCTGAAGGTGGCTCAGAGTCATCACCTCGTTGATGCTGTCATACTGCTTTCAGTTCTAGAGTCAGCCTGAGGAATTCTTCATCGTACCTGTAACACAGAACAAGAGCACCCTGAATTTCCACAGCCATTGATGTATAAAGTAGATAATCCTCTGAGGACATGTTCATCTTTTCCTAGCCTGCTATGATGCAGACTCTGAGATCAAGTGAAATCTTCTTTTCCTCTCTCTCTATACCGATGGGCAAGCCGGAAGGAAGAGACATTTATTTACATCAAAAACAGATCAGATATAGGACAGTTTAGGGAATTCAAGTACAAAGAACAGTTGCCCTGGAAATGGGAGACTGAGAATATAGGTTGAGAAAAGGTGAAGGGAAGCAAGTGGGACTGGTATTGTGTGCATCACAGAGGTGTAGGACCCAGGAGAAAGGCATAAAAGGAGTCAGAAAACAAGCAGGAGACAACAAAATGAACTGGAAAAACAAAATTGGTTGGGTGGGATTAGGACTAATGAGGACTGTGTGAAAGCAAATCTGGAATTATTGAGGAGAAACAAGAGGATTCAAGAGGAGATTTTGAAATTGAATTACAAAGGAGGAAACTGGAAGGCTGAGAATAGGAGGGAGAAGAGAGCTGCTCTGGGCTAGAAGTTTGGAAGCAGCACTTCAGATTCTTCTTGTCATAATAGGTTGGGAAATATGAACAGCAGTTCAGAAAGGCTAGTATTTTTAGCCATCCAGCCAAACCATTCATAGTAGTAGTGTTGTCTGAATGGGGCATCAGCCAGTACTATCAGCCCACGCTGATAGTCTGCACACCTATCAGCACTTGTTTACTGGCATGTTGCTCCTTTTCACGTCCTGCAGAGATTTCACCAGTGGGAACTCTGCAATTCACATTTGCAGCGTAAAGTTTTATGGAGCTTTCAAAATGTGTGCTAACCATACCTTAGGAGAAGCTCCTCTGCTGTTGCTGTTATCCCTTATTTTAGTGATAGAAGTCTGGGAAATCATAAGATCTTAGAATATTCTGAGTTGGAAGGGACCCACAAGGAACATTGAAATCTAACTCCTGACCCTGCACAGGACAGCCCCAAGAATCACACCATGTGCCTGAGTTCATTGTTCAAATGCTTCTTGAACACCAGAAGAGCCGCCTGCTTTTCGGTTCCTGTCTATTTCCTTCGTATTATGTGGTACGGAGAGAGTGCAGCAATGGCCCTTAAACAAAGGAACAGTTCGTTATCAGGAGGTGATAGTTAGAAATTTAAAAAGAGGAAACCATAAGTCACTAAACGCTGTTTAATGGTTATCTGCAAGTCCCTGACAAAGCAGGAGGAATTTCTTCTGTTTCTACTGGCAAAGGTGACCATAGAATTTTTAATTTGTTCGCCTATCACAGAGGTGGACACAAAACCATTGAATTTGCAGAAAGCAAGGAGGATGTTCTCCAGCTCCCCTGGGCTGTGGATTGAAAATGCTAGTTAATAACAGAGAAGGACAGAGATTTAGCTTTAAACAGTGTTTGTGGCATGTACCACGATTTAAGGATTAGCAAAAAAAGCCTGTGCTTTCTGTGACCTGCTAACACTGAGCTGTAGTGCTCCTCTGTGCCTATATGGATTATATGTTCTTATTACATCCAGTAAAAGCATCATCCTAATCTACACCTGATCTACGTGAGAAAAAACTACACACAAGGAAAGAAACGTTAGTGAGGAAAGCAAGGAAGAAGGAAGCTTTACAAGCAGGAAAGATTTAGAGCACAAGAGTTATACAGCAACAATAACAAGAAAAGAAATATATTTAAGAAATTTTAAAAGGCAAGCTGAAGAGGAAAAAATCACCACCTAAAAAAAGGTAGTAAAACCAGCAGAAAATATCTAGAAAATGTTTTTATTTGTTAAACCATCTAGTTTACCACTCAGAAGCTCTTATAATTTCATTAGATGTTACTAAAGTTTCCAATACTTCCTATGAATCATGTAGGTTTTAATACTTTAAAGGAATGAGATTTTGCGTTTTTATTAATTCCATTTTTGAAAATCTGATAACCTATCTGAAAAAAATTTCCTAAACCAGAATTAGATTAGGATTATAGCAATCAGGCATGAAATAGTTAAATGCATGAGAAACCCTAATTCATCCTATTCTTTTCTCCCCCTCCACCCTGCACTAGAATACATCTGGAGTTCATTAATATTTTTGGAGCATTTCAAATGACAGAAAATCCCATGTGGAAATGAAAAAAAAATTGGCTAGATAGTGTTCAGAAAAAAAAACAAAACAGCAACAACAAAAAAAAACCCTCAGCAAACTAACAAACACAAAAACAAACACCAAAAGACCTCCACACCTTATAAGAATGAGAAAATAGCATTCTGTATCATTGCTTTTCTGGACCAAGTGAGACCAGAAAATTACTACATTATCAAAATAAAGGCATATATATATATAAACACACTTTTATGTTTACTTAAGGGGACATAAGCAACTAAAATTCATTGGAGAGCTTGACTTTCTGTTTGTTAAAACTGTTCTTTCAGTGGAGCTTGGGATGCAGAGTGGGGATAGTGTCCTTGTGTGTAATCATGTGTGTATGTACATTGCAAGTAGTTACTGAGTTCATCATTATTAGGTAGTGTTTGAAACCTAGTAGTTTGTTTCCTGTGTTATTTAGGACATATCACCTTTTTCAACAATGGAAAATGATTTCTGTGGTGGTCCTTTATGTCAGTTTTGATATGTGGAGACATGCAACAGCTCAGTCTTGTGCTAAAAAGATACCTCCACAACCACCTGGTTCTAAACAGAACAAGGAAAACTGAGGCTTGCTTTCCTCTGTTATCTGAGTGAAATGGCACCATGATCCATCAAAAATAAAAATAAAATTAAGAAAATAAAACTATATTTCCTTATTCAAGGTCCACTTCATTTTCATAATCAAAGGCAAACAGCTTTGCATGTGTAAAAGCAGCAAATAATGAAGGACTTTGTTCTCTTTGTACAATGTAGTTGTCTCAGGATGCAGCTGAAGAATATTCATATACAAAGCAAGAATTACCAAAAATCACACTATATAAATTTTCATTAGTGTCCTCTTTACTATAGGTTAATCCAAATGCACATATTTAAAAGATGCAAATAACGCCTTCGTATGCATACAAAAACCTCCTCCCAGGAAATATTCTGCCTTGTATGAGGTCAAAATGAGAAAACAGGGCATCCATAACAGGTGTTTCTTGTGAAGAATTTTGCAGTATGAAGGCACTCAGCCTTTACGGAACAGGTCTGCAACCTGAACACTTGAAATACAGGGTTGGTCTTCTTTCAAAAGGTTTTTCTGATTAATGTTGATAGATCACAGTGGTGCTGATGATCAATTAGTTAATGTTTGTACAGTACTTTGGAGATGTAAAACTCTTTAAGAACTGAGCATTGCTATTATTACAAGTACACTTCAAGATCCTTAGGTAACTGTTGGGAGTACAGTAGACACGATCTTAATCTATTAATAGCCCTCTATAAGTGCAGTTATTCACAGACTGCCAAAACATCACTATTGTAGTATAATTCTTTTTTCTTTTTTTTCTTTTTCTTTTTTTTTTCATGTAGTATGGGTGTCGTGAATGTTAATAGCAAGGAAGCAAAATTGCTCCTGTCATCTTCTTCCCATTCTTGTACATACAGTATATGAAAGAATCTGTTTCCTTAAAATGACAGGAGAGAATCACATTCCTCTAAGGCTCCGGTCCTCTGTATAAGATCTTTAATTTGGGACTTGAGTGCCGGATAATTAGTAGTTGAGGTAGAATCCACTGCTTTGTGAGTCCCATGGCCTAATTAGTAAATCAGATTGTAAAAGGTTACTAGAAAGGGTCTTTAATCTTCCCAGCATTTTATTGTTATATGTGGTAGACAGAGCATCCTGTGTCAGGGACAGGAGGAGAAATTTAGTGTCATAACAGATAATCTGCTGATCTAAATTGGTATAGCTCCTCATTTACATCAGCTCAGAATTTGGTTCCTGGCCTTACAGAATCTTTACGTAGTGTCTGCAAATTAGTCTCCAGTAGCCACTAAACGTAAGTGAAAAGCTACTAAGTGAGGACATGTGTGACTACCAATTAAAAGAAAAAAAAAAAAAACATCCAAAATCAGAAGTAACAAGCTTTCCAAACAAAAGAAGCCAGTGTAAACTCAATTAAGGTCAGGGGAAAAGAGCAAGAAAGCAATTAAGACAATAAGAGTATATTTTTGAGATGTTCCTTTATATCTGCACAGGCAGACATGTGCAATGACATTCTCACACCCCCAAGTGTGTACCAGTTCTGGTAACTTCTGACAGGGGTTTGTCAAAGGGGTGCATTCAGAGACAAGGCAGAGCTGCAGGAAAAGGTCATTAAAAGCCTGATCTAAAGCTCCCTCTATCCAACCTGCCCTGAGAAAAACCCTACACCTGGAATTGTGCCAGCAGGAGGTAGAAGGACTTGCTGCTAATCTGCACTGATGCTGGAGGGAAAGTGACTGTCAGAGGTATTCAGGATGTCACCCTGGATGAACCAAGTGGGAGCAGTGGGGATCATGAGAGGAATCCCTTATCAGTGCTTTATTCCAGTTGTGCAAGAGGTGGGAGGGTTGAAGACAGGCTGGTAGAGATGTTTGAGCAGCCTTTACCTAGTGCATCACTTCATGGTCTTGGGCAACCACTGATCGTCTTTTGTGCTCCTTCTGCAAAATGAAGGTAACAACTCTGCAAAATGCTGCATGAATATGAAGTATTAGCAATACCAATTCGGTTTATGGGAATATTTGTTCCTCTTAGTGTTACAGAATTCTGCCATTAGTCTCCAGATCTCAATTATTTTTGCTCAACACTGTCCACACAATTACCAGTTCTCATTATGAAAATAATTGCTGCCTGTATCACTGTGTTTTTGTTTGATAATATATTTCATGTTCAGAAGGGCATATTAAAATTATCTAGCCTGACCTTCCACACAATGCAAGCATTATATTCTCACTGAGACATTCTTACAACAAATCTCACAGTGGAGCTATTAAAAATACCAACATATGTTCATAAGCCAGGGTGCCACTGTACCGGACACATAACAAGAGATCACCCCTTCCCTAAAGAATGTATAATTTAACTGGATCCCACAGTAGGGTGAGAGGGAAGAAATGTGGCTGTCCTTAAGATTATTAATAGAATCTGTGGAAAGCCTAGAGAATAAATCTTCTAGCTCCCACTGTATTGTTTTCCCTCCACAGCCATCCTTTTTGTGATGAATAAAAGAAAGACTTCCTTTGTTATGATAATTTTCTGCCACCTCTCTTTTTCAATCAGTGTAATTTTAAAAATAATGTTCAATTTATTTCCTGAGATAAGAGTCCTCTTCCCAACAGCTGAGGTCCTTAAGAACCTCTACATTGGTGTCACAGGATTTCTGCCTGTGTCATGATCTGATCTTTCTTGATATTACACACCACCCATCACTGTCATCGCCAGCAAAGCAGCCTTATGAAGATGGAAAGCCTACCATGTTAATTTTCAGAGCCATGTTCTCAACCTGCTGCACAGGGCATTAGCCTCACAGCTCCCATTAACCCCCACTGTGTTGAGTCAAGAATCAAGTGCATAAAGGATGTCAGACATTGTAAGCCAGCTGTAATCAGATTTGCTGGTCACTTAGCCCCAGCTGCACTTAAAAATGTGTGTTTGGAATAAAAATACTGGATAGTAGCAAAGCTGAAATACTTGACAACAGGAGTTGTTTTTTCAGGTCATCTAAAATATACTTTAGATGCCAATATACAAGGAAACTTGCCCCAGATTGTTAATGCAGTGTTGGAATTTAAGTAGACTTTTACCAGAGCAGACATGGTACTGTCACATCACAGCAATTAAAGCTTTCAGCGAGGCTTTCCTGAATGTGTGGAGTTATTTATATGATTGTTTACACTATCCTGAGGCCACAGTCTCTCTCAAACCTCCATTATGCTGAGTGTTGAACGAGTCCAAATAACCAGACAGTCCTTGCCCTGCTGAGCTTCCAGTCTTCAAAATGACATCCTTATTCCTCAGCTTGCTGTCACAATTCAAGAAGAAGTACCCTGGCTGGGGGAGAAAGAGTTGAAATTACAAGAGTTGGTCCATCATTGCTCTTTCATGGAGGAACATAACACATAACAACAGCTGGCTCTTTCCTCTTTATCCTGTGCTCCTGCTGTCAAATTCCTCTTGCTGCCGAGCATCTGACAACCAAACCTTTCCTTCAGCTTCACCTTGGATTTTTTTTTTTTACAGAAGCACATTATTAGCAACATAAATTATGGTCTGAGAGCAGTGTTACTGAGCACACAGGATTAAAATTACATGCTTTAAAATGAAAATGTCAGTCTGACAGGTGCATGTAGCCAGATCTGGGGAATACTTTTAACAAATATGAGATATCTTTTAACACAGAAGTTTGGAAGGGAAAAGTATTTGCAAATTCAGTTCAAGTTTGATTAAGTAAGGAGTTGTTAAGTATATTTTTTCTAGATAGTCCAACATTTCTTTAAAAAAAATCTATGTTGAAAAAAGAAAGGTACATGAAATTATTAATTAATAAATGTTATGACAATAAAACAGAGCACTGAACCTGAATTAGAAATTAAATATATCAAGTTTGCTCAAAACAAAGCAAAATATTTGGCAGAAAAATACACATGGAAAATAATATTCTTGAAACTCTCCTCTTGTCTTAGTTTTTTGATTTCTTTTAATAACTAAGCTTCAGAATTGCAGTAGTTATGCCACCCTGTTTATTACTTGAACTTTAGGGCCATTTTTTCTTAAATGACATGGGAAACGAGTCCCAGGGAAAGGTCACTTGTATTTGAAATTGTCTAGACAAAAATTCCCAATACCAAAACAAAATTACAGAAGGTATTAGGTCTGAGGTCGGGTTTGGGTTCCTCTTCAGCAGCAATTCAAACCTCATGGACTTGTGCAGTACATTAAGATTTGCAAATACAACAGATAGAGAGCAGCTATTTAGATTATTTCAGTTTGGTGGAGGGGTTGAAATAAATATTTCTTATCTGGTTTTGAAAGTATTGCACATGCTATAATTAGAGCTGTGATAAAAGTGGAGGTCATCATCCCTTCCAACTGACATGGCATATCTTTGAACCGCTTATTAGCTGTGAAGTTTACACGAAAAATTTACATTGGCCAAGACTATAGGGAAACTTCAAAGTTCAAATGACAATCCCTTTTTTACAAGTGACACCACTGATTGTTGTAGGTCAGTCTACTTTCTAAGTTCCTCTCTTTACTTCCCCAGGGCCTTAGATGGCCAAGCAGAAATCAGAAACTAGACCTTCTTAATTATTGTGAGAAAGTTTAATGCTAGTGTTTTCTCTCATTCTTGTGTTTTCTTGATAACCCAGAAGATACGCAAGAGTTACTGTGTGGTGAGGGCCTGACCCCAGGCAGCAGGGGTAGAGATTTCCTTTTTATTGGTATTTTTACTTTAATTTGCACATGCACATACTGGAGTAGATCACAAAGAGGCAGTAATCTGCTTCCTGGGTTCACCCAAGGGCTCTGGCAGCTCTGTAGGGTGTCACCTCTGGGTTCTCTCAGCAGCCTTTGTTAGATTATTTCTACTAAATACTTTGCAACATTTAGATCTCACTTAGAACCTGGCCCTACTTGTCTCTTAGCTTGTACCTGAGGATCCAACCCTGAAGTGCATTATTTTTCCTCAGATCTATTGTTTTCTGCTGGCACAAACAGGCAAGTTCCAAAGACAGGACCCCAGAATGACAGAAAATTGCAGGCACCTATTCACCGATGTTTGAATGTTGAGCAGACAGCTTTCTGCAGCTCTCTCTGTTCTGCTATTTCAACAAATCTAGGGAATACCAATTTTTTGCTGAAAATCAGGTCTACTTTTTGTATCAGAAATATATGTCACACCAATATTAAAGTGGAATATCAGACCACTTGGTTACAGATAAGGTCCTTTAGCTTTACCATCATGAAAAAAGAATTCTTGGTAGGACAGAGGGCCCCCAAGGCTGTGCAAAAACATTCATAAACATTAGCCTTAGATGAGAACAGCAGAGAAATTCCAGACAAACATTCTGGCTAAGATCAGACCACACATGTATTTTCTGATAGTGCAAGACACTCTGTATGAGAAGCTGTGATTGCAAGATTACAGCTGGATCTTGCTGACAGCATTTTAGGCTTTTTTTCTTCCTTCTACAATCATTGCTAAATATGAACAAAAATTTGCTCCTTTGTCCATAATTTGAGGCATACGAAATGAGATTATAACACATTAAGCAAAAAAACACCATGCTGTAGGGGTTGGAGTCCCTGTTCCAGTAGCATGCTGTTTATTTGCTCCATCTATAACAGCCTTTCTGCTCTGGCTCTGAAATATTCATCTATTTCCCCCATGTTTCTCAACATCTACACCAAAAAATTCCAACTGACCTGTCAACACCACAGGGCCCTGAGTCATTGGTAGTCCATGCAATGGACTTATACAGGCACGTCAGCAAGAGCTGAATACTGAGAACTTCGTGGCTGTTCCTCCTGTGGTCCCAGCTAGCCCAGGAACTGTTCAAATATAATTACCTGGATCTGGGTCTTACTAATGAGTCCCACTGTGATTACACTTGTTTTTAATATTTTAGACTACTTACTCATCAACATACATTCTGCAATTACACTCCTAAGCCAAACCCAGATTTCTGCTGGCTCACATTCCACCACTGATTGGAGAGTGCCATGTTAACACATTAAACCCTTAGGGGCAAGCAGAAGTTTCCTTCACAAACATATTGCTGGGACCAGCTTTCACTCCTCAGTCATTAGAGTTTTGTCAGTGGAAGCAATGCAAAAATAATGAAATGATCATTTCTTGGTCTTGCAGGGCTGCAGGACCACTGGCATGCACCATCTTGCTTGCCTGAAGCTCCTGACAAAGCACAAATCCTGTGTTTTGTGAGTTAAGATGAAATGAGAGTTTGGTTTTCTGGTTATGGGCTACCTGTGTGAGGTTTTGTCCTACAATAAGCCCTGTGAGTGTAACTTCATAGAATCATGCAATAGAACCATAAAGGTTGGAAAAGACCTGAGCCTCCCCTGGTACAACTGGCATTTTGGAGTTTTTTTGTGTTCTTTTTTTTCCACACAGACTCATATGGAAGTTTCATTACTTTTAATACGGGTTTCTGGGCAGCGACAAGCAAAGGAAAACTGCACTAATACACAACTATCTTCTCTGAAAAAAATATTCAAGAGTTGAAATGCCCTTTTTTGTAAGACCTTCTTTAGAAAATTTACCTTTGTGGATATATTATAAAATGGAAAGGCAATATATTTGAGAAAGCTGAGTTTGTCTTTAGGGAAAATTAGACACTATAAAAATTCCACTCTGAAATGTCTCTCTTGTTGAGAAATTGAAGCTGCCATAATTAACCAGTGTTTTGTTCTTGCAAAGGTTTGTTTATATTTGAGAAAATGCAATAGAACAATTAAAATTTAATAATATGGTAAATAAGATCTGAATAATTTATTCAGAGCAAATAAAATGAATGTTGATGATCACTTTTTTTGAGACTAGAAGAAAAAGCTGACTTCTAAGATTGTATAGAAATTTTGTTCTCTTGTTTGGAACAAACATGTTTATATTGGATCCATCATCTAAGAAGAAAATACAAGTATTTTTACTTAGCAACAGAAGTACATGTAAAGTATGAACTCATTTGAAATAAGATAAACTTGAATAATATAGAAATTATGAAATAGCAAATACTGATTTTGAAATATCTCCTGCCAACTTCTCTCTAAAATTAATTGTATATAAATATGTACTCTGTTGTGTAGTTATACATTTCCTTATACTTTTACAATGGAAATAATAGAGAACCTATTTTTTTTGCTATTAACAACAGTGGGATCTGTATCATTAGTTTCAATAGTGCATGACCAAGAGTATCATTATCATTATTTGTTACAACAATACCAATAAACCATAAATAAATAAATAAATCAGAATCACATTGTAGCTATGTATAAAGGCTCACAAGTTAACAGCATGTTTTAATATACAGACTCTAGAAAGCCTTTTTTCCAACAGCACGTATTTATCTTTTTTTCTGAAATAAACTGTCAAATGACGCATCTTCCATTCATATTTTCCAAAATATTTTATATCTTATAATTGCTTACTTATAGGTTCAGTAAAGAAAGTAGTGTTTATTTTCCTTAAGATTTATTTTTTTAAATATAGAAGAATATTCTAAATACAGAGGAAGAGTTCTGTGTGATTTGGAGTTCAAATTAGTACACCCAGAACCTATGGTCATGAGTGGTTTCTTAATGCTGGAAGTCCTGAGCTCAGGTGATTCCTGAGCCTAAAACAGGAAAGAAAAGTTTTTTGGCCATTTTTATTGTAAAAGAATACCAGCAGAGTGCCTCTCTGAAAAGCATATCCTTCAGAACTTTGCTTTATTCTGTCTTCAGCATCCAACATCCCAATGCTCTACATTTAAAGAATAGCCATGGGTTTGAGAGGATGTCTAGTCCAACAGAATAAAATTATTGCTGCAATACTAGGGAGTGCAACAGAAAAAACTACTAAACCCATAAAATGCAGAGTCAGAACTATATGTGGACAATCTGAGGTTTAATGTCTACTGCAACCTATGGAGAATGTGATGCAGTATAGAACCAGGTCCTGTGTCGTGACTGGACTGAACTGAAAAGCAGCTTTCAAACAGCATAGCAGAATACCAACATGCTCAAAAAACAGGTCAGTGCACACAGTTTGTTTTAACTGAAGGGCTCAGACTGTCTCACATACAACCTGAATGTTGTAATGCTTATTTTTGTAGATACATATATAATAAGAAGGTAGAAAAACTGAGGCCCATAGCACTATTCCAGCTTAGCAATAAAAACAGTCAGTCTCTCAAATTTCAGAATTATTTTCTGTCTTGCAACAGGCTGTAATACTCTGTAACATGCACAACAACATACAGAGTCACTCATGTAAATATTTAAGAAAATAGACTGTCTTGTTGTTTCCATGCCCTGTGTCTTCTCCGTTCCTGTCCTGGTACAGTCCTCTAACCTGGCATTAATCTGGACAGAAAGAAAGCTAATGAAAAAAAAAATATTTAACCTGCTTCTTGGTTCTTCAGATTGTCCAGCTGCACAATGCTTAATATTGAATATTGTGGTGCAAGTTTTCTCTTTTTAGTCTGATAAACGAAAGCCTGGATTTTGGGTCTGCAAATTCCTCCTCAGTGTGTTACCGGGGCAGTGTCTTGGAAGGGTATGAAGGATAAAGATATCAGGACAAATCTCAGAGAACTTAAAGGAAACACCAAGCTGATGAAAAACCTGAAGTCTGCAAGTCTCCTTTGGTCAGTGTTGAACCAGATCTCAGACAGTGTTGAAGTAATTGAAAAGAACCTTTGACTGTGCATTATCTGTTTATAGCAAAAAACACTTATCTGGTATGAGTCTTTTTTTTTTTTTTTGCTTTGGTTGGGGAAAATGGGTTAAAGATTCATTCTCCAGCAACAAGGCTTAAGTAGCACAGATATACAATGGAGCAAGCAAGGGAGCCTCCACTTCCCAGTTCCTCTGGGCATAGTGTGAGCCCACTACAGCTGAGCTGGAATACAAGTGCCATGAACCTGTACACGCTCATAACAGAGATGTGAGGTTGACACGCCTTCTTCTGCAAGGCTGGAAGAGATGTTTTCTGTGATTACCCAAAACAATAATGTTGAAACTTGAAAACATAAAATTGGTCTTCAGCTTAATAAAATGAATAGTATTAAGCCTTTCTGAAGTCTCCAAAATCTTGGAGTTGCCAAGACAATAGCTGGAGTGAACTCACTGAAGTACCCACTTTGTGTTTCACTGCAAAACTCATGGGTTAACCTGTGGTATCAAATTTAATAATATAAGACACGTAGTGTCAACTGCCTGAGACTGCTAAAGCTCATTAACTAACTTACAGGTTTTTTATTAATTGTGGTAAAGTTCAAAAAGAAAAAGCTCCAGTCATCCATTAAGTATACAGCGTAAATTATTTTTACCTGCAGGTTGTGTCTTTTGTAAAACATGAAGTCATGTGTACCAGTAATAAACACTGAAAAGCCAAAAAAAATCTCACTAAGAACCCAGTCCTTTTGGCAGCTTTTATTCTTCCTCATCCTTCACCACTAACTCTTGGACTGTATTCTACAAAAGTTTCTCTTTTTTTAGCTCTTTGTTATCAGTGAGCAAAAATGCCTCCTACAGATGAGCAGATATATTTTTTCTCCATCTGTTGAAGCATTTTCTTTGCTGTGCTCTGGAAATTTGCCAAAAGGGAACAAGATAACACTTCTGAACACAGGATGGATGGCAGACATAAATCCGATGGAAAGATGGACTACAGCAGCTGACTGATGATTTCACAAAGGCTGTTTTGTTGATTCTCACTGAACCTGAGGTTTTCTTCTTCCATTTGTGTCAGTGAGAACAAGAGTAGTTCAAATCACTCACTGGAAGAAGTGCAGGGTATTTTTTAATTGCATGACTTTTGTCCTTTTCGGATTTTTGGCACTCCAATTTACTGAAGCCAGACCCTGCAATTGCAAGTGGGAATTCACTGGGGAGGTAAGAAAGTGCTACACAAGTGACTGCCTATATTTCCTAGCAATAGCCAATTGTATCTTCACTTTCACTCTGTTTAAACTACACAGTTAAAGAACGTGTTATTGAGATAAATGGTCTTTGAAAGCTGCTCAATGTTTACTGGTTTTAGTGGCCTTTAAAAAAAACACAGATTCAGGGTATCCTGCAAGGCTGCAGTTTTTAGTCATCAATTACCTAGCTTTTAAGATATGGGAATTGTGGAAGACAGATTAATGATTTCAACCTATGCAGTAATTTTTCATGGAATGCTTGGATTATCCCTTTTAAATCAAGCAGGGTCCATGTCACTAAACCCAAACTGCTGGTTGACTCTGTCACATAAAATATCCATTCTAGCAGCAAAACGTCTTTGGTCCAACTGAGGGTTTGATACATGCCTCAATGTTAATTATTATGCCTTTACTTTAAAAAGCAAATACAGGTACTAGTCCAACATGATGGGATTCATTGTGTGGCGGCTGCTATGGCTGGATAATGCTCTTTGATTTACTGACCTGCAGATAATCCATCTCCCAATTCCAAAAACCTTCCTCTATGAAAGGTTTCTGGATTAGGTTCTTCCCACACAGTTAGAAGTAGCTCCTTCTCAGAAAAAAAAGTAAAGAGAAGAAAACAAGCTCTAAAACCAGTTAAGGATGCTCTTCAGTTTTTTTCTGGGGGCTTCTTTAGGCATTGTATTGAATTATATACAAACAGCCTCTCAGCCTCTTGTGAATTATAATTGTTATATGTTTACTTTGAAATAAAGAATTGGCTCTTTACCCTAAATAACACAATTTTTGTTTTTCTTTCTCTTTTCTTTGTTTTTTTTTCCTTTTTCTTTTTTTTTTTTTTTTTTTATGATTTTCCATTAAATTACTAGCAGAACATGAAGTTTAAACAGTGGTTTTCTTCTCTAGGGAAAAGAGTGATATATACATGTCTAGGGTGGTGTGTCTCTGTCACACTTTTGTCCCCCATTTATGTTAGGTTTAATTAGGCTTCATTTTCTTAATAGTGTTAAGATTGGGTAAATAAATATCTCTAGCCCCTACTTAGCAATTTATGAGAAGGGGGCCTTTTACTGTCCACTTACAAGTGTTCAGTGAGTTTACTTATAATTTTGCAGTTATTTTTGCCCTCTATGGTCCTATTATATACAACATTGAAAAGGCTTCCTAGCTTACATGTAGTATTTCAACAGAGATCATATAATTTAACAGCAGAATGACAACATGAATACACATTAGTCTAACTAGGTCTAACAATGATGATTTACCAACACAAGCTGTAAACCCGAGTCCTCTTCTTGTGGGTTCATCGAGTAATAGCCCTTTTACAATTTGTTTATGATAACGTTGCAAATGTAGTATTGCAACCTGAAGAAGCCAGCTCCTTTATTCTAGTAGCTCCTACTTCATTTCAGTAACTGCAGTGAGTGCAGTGGTTTCACAAACATCAAACTGGTGACTGAAAAAGAGCTGGGACAACTCTCACAGAATCATAGAATGGCCTGGGTCAGAAAGGACCTTAGAGATAATCTAGTTGCAACCGTCCTACCTCGGGCAGGGAGACCTGTCACAAAACCAGGTTGCTCAAAGCTCCATCCAACCTGACCTTGAACGCTCGCAGAGGCACCCATGATTTCTCTGGGAAACCTGTTCCAGTGCCTCACCACCCCCACAGTATCAAATTTCTTAATATCTAATCTAAATCTACCCTCTTGCAGTTTGAAGCCATTCCCCTTTGTCCTGTTACTACATGCTTTAAGCATCCCAATAACATATGCCACATGTTTCTACCAGATGTGCAATGAAGTTCCTATTCAGGACAACCCTTTGTCTCCCAGTGCCATGATTGACCACACCAGGTCTTGTCCTGTTGAAGGTTGGTCTAGCTGAGCCCAGATGACCATCTCCACAAACCCATATCCTTGCTTGATTTAGGTACCGGCTATTCTTATCTGTTACAGTTGCATGGCCCAAAACGTGCTTTTCATTCTCACTATGAGGCTCATAATATTTTCTAATATTTCTTCCATATTTTTACAATAGGTACAGGAAATCTGCAGAGATTTTGAAGGTACAAAATTGCTTTTCTAATTTCTTTCTTTCTCTCTCTCTTCCTGTCTCTCTATCTCTCTTACTTTTTACTTTTAATTTCTTTCTTTCTATCTTTTTTTTTTTTTTTTTCAGAAGTGAAGTTCTTAATGGAGCACTTCTGGGAAAACAAGCAAACAAACACCATACACACACCAAAACCACCAAACAAACCAACCAACCAAACAAAACCCAACAAAAACATAATAATGAAGCCACCACAAGAGTTGTTAAAACATTGGCATCCTGATTTGCGATTTTATTATGCCACCTATAAAGAGAAACAACTTGATTTAAGGAATTTAAGCCCATGAATTAATGGACCACAGCTAAAAGAATCATGTCCTGTGAGCCCACTCAGCCTTCACTGCGGAATTAATCTGACTTCCCTCTCAGTGGCCTTCTCACCGCTCTGGGCCCATATTTTGCTAATTACGCATGGATAGCATTATTGCTGCAATATCTCCAGCAGTGTTGGAAACCCCATTTGAATTTGAGACATCACTTGGCTGGGAGGCTGAGAAGGGCAAGACAGTCCTGCAGGGCCACAAAATGGCATCAGAAATAGATAAGGGAAAAAAAAAGTATGGATGAGAAGGAAGGTTAGCCTAATACTGCTTGAGGAGATATTTTTATTAATTTATATGTTATTCAGAGTAAATGATTTCCTAGAAATGATAGACTGAGAACCACATTTTGTTTGCAGCAGTATGCTTAAAAAATCATCTATTAATAAGGTATTTTTATGAAACTCGGCATTAACAGAGGCCCACAGCTGGATTGAGAAATCTCTTCTTAGCAGGGTGATCCTGAACCAAGATGAAATCAGGGAGTAATCAGGTCTTAAAAGCAGTTTTTGGTAGTCTTGTAACAGAACAGAAAGGCTAGATATTATCATTTGAGGTACACAAACAAACCCTCCAAGAAATTGTATTATAATCCACTGAACTAGCCACATTAGTTTTGTTTAAGATTATTTTGAGGCTTAAATATGCAAGGAATATATTGAAGTGTTAACTTAAACTCTTTAATCATAGATTTTTCCCTCATCAGATGTGTTCTTGCAATATATGATTTAAATCTGCCCTTTTATGGTAGTGTTCATCCACTGGAAAAAAAATATAGGCACCTGGTAAAAACACCCATGAAAGCTCTTCAATAATTGCTTTTTCAACTTGATCAACAGCTAACAGGTTATAGTTTCTAAATGAAAAACGTGTGGGAAAACTTCCCTTAAAGGAAGTCCTTATATAGTTTCTAAAGGAAATCTCTAAGCTAGTTTCTGATACCCTGATGTAGTAGTGAATTTGCCAGTGTTTTGATTACAATCTTAAACAATACTTCTTGTTTCCATCAATGTATCATCCACTGCTGACTTAGCTAGGTACAACAGCAGAATGACCCCAGTAACTGAAAAGAAGTAAATTTAGTGAGGAAATTGTTTCTGGACTGTTCTATGGGCAAATGGTATCTGATTTTCCTGCCCCCTCCCAATTTAAATAAGTCTCAGACTGGCCAGGAAGAACTGACCTTGGACAGAGCAGGAAGCAATAACACCATAAGCTAAACCTCAATACATAAAACAGAGGCAGTCTTCATTACTGAGGCATTGTCCACTTATTTTAAGCGCGAGTTACAAAGGAGTGTGACGTCTTATCTTAGTGAGAAGTTTGTACCTGAGTCCTCAATGACACAGCAGTGATAGCATTATTCTGAATTGGGATGTTGTGGCTGAAGGTAGGTTAGCTAACTGAGGTAGGGGGATGAATCATATATTACCATGCAGCATAATTACTGATTTATTAAAGGCATTTTGCATCAAGGATTTAAAGATGGGTTTCTTTTCAAGTGGTTCTCTGCCCCAGGACTCCTGTGGTCACTCCACTTTCCAAGGTTTGGTATTTTTCTCTCATACAATGCTTCTGCAAAAGTCAGACTTACCCTACCTTCTCTACAAGCTGTAATCAGCACCAGGTCAAAGCAATTAATTCACTTCAAAGAGTTGTAGCTGCACAGGCCCATATGGCTGCTTCCCATGTGACTCTGTAAGCTAATTAAACTTGACTTTATTTTGCCCTCTTCCATCTTCCTCTACCTGAGGAACAAGTTCTCCAGTGCGTCCAACTCTAAGCCCATGTGCAACCCTTTCGAAGTCAACCTCTTGCCACTAGGAAATTTTCCAGTATATTCAACTTAGTTCTTCCATATATTTAATTCAATTACATTGTTTTAATAGTGTCATTTTGCATCTTCTTAAGCACTAGGTTTTGACACAGATACAAGAAGTTTATAGCTGAGTAGATTTAAAGGGACTGCTGTGACCCTCTTTGTAGAAGTAAGGTCTATATTTATTAATTTCATATTGAGGAGCTGGGTTTAGGGCAGAGAAAGCAGAGCAGTTCTCCAGGATCCTAGACACTGGGGTCAGCAGGCCAAGTTATATGGAAATGGAAATTTTCCAATATAGAAACAGCTTCTGCTTGGGGCAAGCGCGTTTCTATTGCAGTTATTTGCGTGTCTTTAAACTAAAAGACACTGAATATTAGAAGAAAAACTTTACTGTGAGGGTAGGGAGGCACTGGAACAGGTTTGTCCAAAGAAGCTATGGATGCCCCATCCCTGGCAGTGTTCAAGGCCAGGCTGGATGGAGCTCTGAGTAACTTGGTCTAGTCGAAGGTGTCCCTGCCCACGGTAGAGGGTTTGGAACTAGATGATCTTTGAGGTCCCTTCGAACCCAAACCATTCTGTGATTCTATAAAATTTATTTAATGTATATGCAGTTTAGAAAGCAGGGCTAGAAAAGTATTTTATTTCATCCTCATGACCTCCTGCTGCAGGATTGATCCCTATACTGTATTTTTCTAGTCCTTTGTACATTTTAGTCTTAAATGTCGTAGTGAAAGGTCACAGCCTGCAAGATTTCTCAGAATATGAAGTTTTCCCTTAGGTCAGTTTAACAAAAAAATTAACAACCCCACTCTGTGTGTGACCTCCTCCCCAAACACTTTCACTCACTCCTTCTGTCCTCCAGTGGGACACCAAATGCTGCTAAATACCATACTGAAGTCAACGGGCTATCACAGACCTTCTGTAACTTTCCAGTGTCACTACTTTGAAATTCACAGATTATGCATTGTCTAGAGTAGATTTGTGTCTAAAAAATGAAGATTTGATTCATTGGTGGATATAACAACCTGAGAAAAACATTTCAGGCAGAAAGAAACCCTTTTTGTTTGATCTGTCACATGGCCTTTTATTTCAAGCTCTCCGAACCTTTCTTAAAATCTCTTCAGTTCAAAAATTGAACTGAATTTTCTCAAGAAACAGTTCTTTGAACTGGAAAGTCAAAACATATTGTTTTAATGTTGAAAAAGCAAAGTAAAAAAAAATATGATTTTTTTAACTTTTTACTCTGGGTGAAGTTAGGGTGTAGCAGAAATGTGTAAGTAAATTTGTTTGTGTTCTAACCATCCTGAATCTGTGCCCTTTAGACAAAAATATTACCTGCCACTTCTGTAGACAGCTTTTAGGCTCTAATCCATTAAAAATGTAATAATCTTGGAGGACTTTGGTATTAAATTTTGAATATAAGACAGTTCCTGTAGCACTACCCATCTTATATTCAGAAATATGTGTTGCAGGAGACATATTCAACATGGGTTTGGTTAAACCTCATTATTTAGTCATAGCTCCATCAACGTGCTTGTTTAGCCATCAATGTGCTTGTAGCAAGAGTGGGTAGAGTCCTTCTCTAATCTTCATTTGCGAAGCCTAGCCATGATGAGTCATAGCTTCAGGATCAGTGGTTTTGGTTTTACCCTTCTTGATGTCTATTCATTCAAAGGTCTTTCTCCCCTCCTCCCCACCCCCATAAAAAAACCCTGTGTGTAGAATCATGGAATGGTTTTCACTGGAAGGGACCATAAAGGTCATTCAGTTGCTGCTGTGGGTAGAGACACCTTCCACCAGACCAGGTTACTCAAAACCCCGTCCAACCTGGCCTTGAACACTTCCAGGAAGCCACCACTTCTGGGCAACATATCCACCTATTGTTTTCTGCAATAAAGACAGTGAGGAATGAAATGATATAGTCTTTGTACTATGTATGAAATAGTTAACATTCTGAAGCGAAGATCGTCATTTGAATCCCAATATACCTCCCATTTAATCCATCTGCTGAAGAGGGATGCAATGTCGTCAGTCATCAGGCAAGAGGATTTTAGCTATGCCCATAAAAATATTTGCATGAGTTCCCTTAGCTAAATGTTAATTAAAACACAGGCTTTGCAAGAAGTGGCCTGGGAACTCCAGAGGTTTCTTTAGATTTGCTCTGTCAGGAAAACAACTCTCCATAAACGAGGTACTTAAAAAAGTTTTCTGTGCCTTAGACCCACAACATAGATAGATGGTCAGTAGACCTGATTGTCATCTTATTTGTGCCACAGAGAGCTTGTCCAACATATTTTCCTTCTGCTTCAGGTTCCCTTTGCACAAAACTTCTCTTCATCTACCTGCTCGCCCAAGAACGCTCACTGGGAGGTCTAACTAAGAGACGTGTGTAAAGTCCTCTTGAAATCCTTGGGCAAACAATAGATAAAAATAGAACAATTGAATTTCTACATACAAAAAACACCATTTTAGACAACTCCTTCTAAAGGAACTTCCTGAGTAAAAATCATTCTCTTTTTTTTTCCTTAAGCTGACAAAAAGCAAACTATTATGTTCACCCCCTATAAACCAGCAAACAAGCAAATAATCTTGAGTGAATGAATCATAGAATCATTAAGGTTAGAAAAGACCTTCAAGATCATCAAGTCAAACATTTGACCAAATACCACCATGCCCACTAAAGCATATCACAAAGTGCCACATCTACCCATTTTTTGAACACTTTCAGGGATGATGACTCCATCACTTCCCTGAGAGGCCAGTTCTGAAGCTTAACCACTCTTTCAGTGAAAGTTTTTTTTATTATTTGGTGCCAGAAAACATGCAAAAATCCAAATAAGGTCTTTTAGCTCTCAAAAACGATTTGAATCTGAAACATCTACCTGGTAACATTCAGTAAATATGGTCATTTTGTTTTCGTGAATTTTCATGAATTTTATTTCTTCTGTTTCTTTCTGGAAGAATCCATAAAGAAGAAAATTTCCTTAGAAGTTTTCATAATGAGTTTAATTCACTTTCATTTAGTGAGTTAACGAGGTGATTTCAAATACAATGCTTTCATGGTATGCATGTACTAGCTGACAGTGTTCCTCATTTATAGTCTCACATGTAAACAGAATTGTAGAATCCTGAATGTATATAGTACAATAACAACACTGTAAATCTTACAGGTTGGGTATTTCCTAACCCCATCATTATTAAAAAAAAAAATAAAAAAAATGCTTTCTAAATCTTCTAGTGACTGAAATACTGATTTAGAAAAGTGCATCCAATCTTATTAAAATTGTACTCA
Organism: Oxyruncus cristatus; assembly: GCA_013399855.1. NCBI lineage: Eukaryota > Metazoa > Chordata > Aves > Passeriformes > Cotingidae > Oxyruncus > Oxyruncus cristatus. The sequence continues at coordinate 1,086,166 of VXAY01000695.1, read as the reverse complement.
GTTAATTATGCCATGCATAATTTATATAACAGAACAGTGTCACCACAGCAGATCAAGCCAAATTAGTGAAAAAGAACAGTACGAAACCTTCTGGCCTAATGAGTTTTACTCATGACAAGAACAAGTGCTAAGTCTTCCCCCTGCCTTGCCCCTGTGTATGTAAGTGACCATAACATCACATGGTTAATTATTTGAACATTTAATCTCAACATGAAAAAATACAGAATACATTACCACTTTCTTTTGACAACACTTTTTATAATTAATATTGAGGAATTAAAATAACTGATTATAGCTTACATTGCCATAGAGCTGTTGATACAAACTGTGAGATCATTAGTTTGAGTTGCACAAGTCCCTTCATACCCAACTCTGGTTTATGATTCTTGATATGTTTTTGCAGGTCATATGTCTTTTTATATGGAGAAAAATTTTCCCTTTCCTGCTTTTAGCTAATTTGACACTTGCAGTACTTTGTTTCAGATCCCCTTGGAGGGCCAGCAGAATGTGTGTACTGGGAGATAAATTTTCTGGTTTAGGTTTAGAAGGCTGTGAGTTGAAACCTTAAAGGTTTTTCTTTATTACAAATTCTGTGTGCCTGTTTCCCTCTCACTGTAATATGGATGGCTACATTTGCACCACATAATTATCTCTATTGCCTATAAACAGGCTGTATCCGAATTGAACTTTTTTTTTTTTTTTTTTTTTTTGGTCTGGCAAAGAAACAAAACCTATAGTAAATTAAGTCTGATTTCCAGGAAGTTCTGTGTACCTTTAAAGCTTGGTATGTCTTTTGTGTGAAGTTTATAATCCTGGAACAATATGCTTAATTAACCTCTTTTGAAACATTGGTAATATATTTCCATTGAATTCATGAGGCTGTGTGGGCACCAACTGCTGGCTAATTTACAAGAATATGTTTGCTTCCACTTCCCAAAATGCTGTGTACAACCTAGTGGATAATCCTAGATGCAGATGATGTCATTGCTAGCCTTGTTATTGGTATTTACATTACAAGGTTTTATATTTTTTTCCTTTTTTATGTTTTTCTTCTATTGTGTTTTCTTCACATTTATTCAACACAGGGAGATAAAATGTCTGCTTTATCATTGGAGTTTTTCTGTGCAATAGGTTGGAAAAGACCTCTAGAGTCATTGAGTACAACCATAAGCCTAACCTCTTAATGGCTATCCTTGCTGTGAACACAGGCAGAAGCACTTGGAAGGGCTTTCTTACAAGTTACAGCCTCTGAGATGTGCTCAAACCATGATCTTCAATGTGCTCCCCCAAATGACCTCATGTGCTAAGAGAAGTTCAGACTGGAAATTAGGAAAAATTTCTTCACTGGAAGGGTAGACAGGCATTGGAATAGGTTGCCCAGGGAAGTAGTATAATCACCAGCCCTGGAAGGTGTGGAGATTTGGCATGTGGGGACACGGTTCATTGGTCAGCACAGTGGTGCTGGTTTAACCATTGGACCCAATGATATTGGAGATCTTTCACAAGCTCAATGATTCTATGATTCTTTGATTCTATGGTCTTGGCTCTTGACTTTCTCAGAGGTAAGAGACATCATGTGTGGTTGGAATCCAGAGAAAAATTCCCTTTTCTTTACCACCCTTGTGCTTTTTTGTGCTAAGAGGAAGAACTTGGTAGAGGGACATTTACAGAGGAAAATACTTTCTTTTTTAGAAAATGTGGGTGATCAAGAAAAGCAAAAATTAGACATATGGAGAGAGGAAGAGACATTACAAAGGAGCTCTATGTGCAAGTTAAGCTGTGTTGACAGTACAGGGAAGGTAAGGAAAGAAGTAATTGACATGATATGACTAAGGAGAGGCTTCTTAAAGCAGTGATCCATTTCCAAATGAAACAGAAAAAATAAACCCATGTTTGGGCCTTTTTGTGAAATTTATTGCTGCAGGGCATCCCCTCCACCAGCAAGTCACCCACAGAACTCTAAATCTTAGTAATTAACTCCATTTGTTGAAGGGAAAGGGAGATGGGTAGAGTGGAAAAGAAAAAAAAACAGTGCACAAACTTACAGAAAACGGGAGAGGGATAGAAACTATAGGAGACTGAAATTCAACTGATATCAAAAATCCAGGGTCATGTCTAAGCTTTTTCAGCTGAATGTTTGATCTGCATTACTCTGGTCTGAGAAGGGCTTCCCTTATCTTTTGGATAAGATTTAAAACTGAGAGCCCAAGGTATTGACACTGAGCTGCAAGGAAAGGTCTTTGTGTTATGGATAACTTCCAAAATACCTAACACTGACACTGTGCTTTTGATTGGCTCCAGGATCATCTTTAGGTAAGCATTTTCAGGAGATGGTGGAGACATGCAGTTGTGTACATGCTTTGAACTCTCTATGAGAGAGAGAGAGATATGTTGCTACGGATTAAGGCTACCTGTAATAGGGTGCAAAGGCACTATTGGCAGCTATTTCCAATATGGGTTTCTCATGTCCTTACACAGGGGAAAGTTTAAAATGGCTACCTATGAAAGAAAATCTTCACAGCACATGGCTTGGGGAGGCACTGAAGAGCCTTTTGTGAATTACACTAACCTTAATGTTTACTTTTAGAGAGATGATTAGAGGTGTTACTCTGTAAATGCTACTGAACAGATACTGGAGTCCATTTATTGTCTCTCATATGTATCAAGACCTGTGGAATAGGGATAACCTATTTTATTGCTAATGAAAACAGGGAAAAATATTCCTGTGGTACCAAACAGCTACAGAGGAAGCAGTTGACCGCTGCTCAGTGGTCACCAGGGTAAAAACATAAAGATGTTTCTTACAAGTTATTTCAACTAGTGAAAGAGAGAGAAGGAAAAAAAAAGGGCTGTTATGCCAGTGTCTTTTGAGACATTTCATCAAGAGCAATGTTGGAAGCTCTATGGACATCTTTCAATCCCAGAAGGCTCTAGCCTCACTTTATATGACAGTACCCACCAGTGCTCAGATAATGGGATAAAGCCTGTCTCAGATTTTATCCCATTATCGGGACGTTATTTTCACCCTAAATTCCTTAGCCTGCTACACACCTGTCAACGTAACATTTTATATATGTGTTAATATATTAATATATATAAATATTTATATAATATAAAATATCTTTAAATATAAAGATATTGCTTTTTTCTTAAATCCTTGCAGCCATGTGGAACTTCCCTGACTTCTGTTTCCAGCAAGCAGCAGTGGGGAGCACTGCTGCAGCACTGGTACTGGGTTTAGACCTGAGATGCTGTGTTACGCAACGTTTCAAATCTGTGTTGCCTCCCTTCCCCATGCCTGCAATCTCCCAAAGAAAATATCCTGCTAATACTTGAGAAAGGCTTAGTCTTGGACCAGCTGCAGATTGTTGGTTGCTGGTTCTAAGTAAAAGGCAAAACAGGAGAGGATTATGCAGCTGAATGAGCAGTAGTGATAAGAGAAATTCAGGATGAAAAATACCTTATTCCTGGAAAGCCAGGCAACATCTGAGGCTGCAGATAGACCATTGGTATGAGAATCTGACTGAGCAGAGAGAAACAAGCAACAATAATCTGGAAACTGTCTGCTGTCCCTACCTGCTATTATACTCTTATATGTCAATTTGACAGAGAATAATATTTAGCTACAGTGCTCTGTATGAATATGGTACTGGTATGAAAAAAATATGTGTGCCTGAATGGGAGCAAGAGAAACAGAACCTATTCATGCATCCCAGTGAAAGCTGGTCCAAAAAGCAGTGTAATGCAAGGACTGTCTGCAACTTGATCATGCGTTTTGAAGACGAATGAACATACTGTTACAGGAGATGGGTGATGTGAGTCTTCCACTGATGATACCCTCACCCTGCCTACTGCTTGCTCATAAAGCCTCAGCCAAGTGCTCTGACCACAGGAATGAGCTCTTCAACCATCTGCTGAGCATCTGCAAGATAGTGTTTGCATGTACATTTCAGCACTGTGGGGTCCGGAGCACATCCTTAATATTTGGCTTGAGAGACAGAGCGCTCTTACCTTTCCTGTATTGGGGTTGACAGCTGCATCTATAAAACTGCCCAGACAACTGATTCGTGGAGTGATTTAATCATCTAGGGACACAGTCAGCAGCAAGTAGGGAAATTCATCCAGAAGCCTTGACCAGCCCTTTAGAAAAACATATGAACCCCAGAGCCTCAAGGAAACCACCTGAATCTGGTCCACCTTGGAAAACCCTTAAGAGCTTTCTTAACTCTCCTCCCTTTTCTTGTGAGCTTTGACCAATAATTCTGGTCAGTTTGGATAGGGTGGCCCAGAGGGGATTTTTACTTCTTTCTCTCTCTCTTTTACTGAGAAATGTCTCCTAGAGTCATAGAATGGCTTGGATTGGAAGGGACCTTGCAGATCCTCTAGTTTCAACCCCTCTGGCCATGGGCAGGGACATCTTCTGCTATACCATGTTGCTCAAAGCTCCATGTCTCTTGGCCTTGAACACTTTCAAGCATGGGGCAGCCACAACTTCTCTAGGCAACCTGTACCAGTGCATCACCCCTGTCTGAGTAAAGAACTTCTTCCTAACATCTAACCTAAAACTCCTGTCTTTTAGTTTGAAACTGTTTCCCTTTGTCCTATCTCATCATTATATGTTCAAGTTTCTGTTATATTGCAAAGAATCGAGGAGTTTTTTTTATGTTCCTGGCTTGCAGATAGCAGCTAAAATATGGGAAACCTCATCAAATTAATATCACATAAAATGAGAAAAGGAAGCTGGCATAAAATCTATAGAAGTGAGGTACCAAACCTTACAGATTCAGGCAAGAATTTAGGACTTAGTAATAAGGAAAGTGAAATGCAGAAAGGACATTAAAATTCAGCAAACTGGAAATTGCCATGAGTGTCATGAAACACAGGTGACTATTATTTTGATGTGAAAATATATCTGATCTGGACAACACATTGATGTTATTTTTTGGTTGTGGTGCATCTGATCCAAAGCATGCGTTACTGGTATTATAACTGTTCAGCCTGCCTGGGTGATAAGCTAGCTGGCAGCAGACAGAGCTGATATTTCTGGTCTAAAAGACATTTGTGTTCACTTCATTATGTCCAAACTTCTAGTAGTTAACCAACAAACCCTGACTCTGAGGCAGCTAATGGTACTTTCATTATTACGGTCCTTAAGCTACATTGCAACTATCCAGAAAGCAATCCCTGTGATCTGATAAGGCTTATATTTTAGCACCTGTTTTACCTCTGTCTCTCCTCAAAATGGAAACAATTGAGACCTCTCTTGCACCCTGGTATGGTATTGCTGGTGAGAACCAAACATTTTCATTATGGAGATGATAGTGCAAGAGATTCAGGGGGGATCCCAGAGACCACCACATCAAAACGTCATTGGAGAAAATGAGGGGTGCTGACCAATGTCCCCAGCAGGGAGCTCAGGAAGGATGCTGAGAAATCCTGCTCAGACTATAAGCCAGTGCCAAAAGGCTTTGGAGAGTCTGAGTTGCCCAACACAATAATCTTAGGAGCCATAAGCAAAACCCCAAATGCAGTATTTGAAGGCAAGTCAGCTTTTGCCTACCTTCCCCTGAGGATGGATTCCTTGTAACTTTTCTTTACATAGCTTTTGAAACAGAAGTGCTTTGCTTATAATATGAACCATATTTGTGCCCAAGTTTTCAGTTACTGATCTGCTCCCACACAGTTTGTGTGTGATGAAACAGAATTGAAGCAGAAGGCCTGCTTTATTTGCCTAGCTTACTTGTAATAATTTCTGTATTTATTAATTTATTTATTTATATATTTGAAAAGACCCTGGTGAATAAAAAGGTACACATCTGAGTTTTCTGTTGAATCATTCTTTCCATATCCCTTAAGACTCCCTTTGAAGCCTGCATTTATTTTTCCCAGTATACTATTCCCATGACTTGCCCATACACCTGTCCATGGCACTCCAGGCACCCCTGCTTGTGCAGTCTGTGGTTGTCCATGCAAGACAATCCTATGTACAACAGCAGCTCTGTAAAATGATCCCAGTCTTTCCATGTTTTATATTCCTTGTCAGCTGCCTTCAGCTCATGAGTCTTCTGCCTTCATGACTGCCAAAACAGAATAGTTTCAGCTTTTGGTTGTTATCTCTTCCCATTCTCTGGTTCAAGCAGAAGTAGTTTTGGAAGGATTTGTTAAACACAACTTATCTTTTTTTCTCAAATAGGCATAGCAGATAATCCATCAAACACCAGACATAGATTTTGTGACTGAGTCCAACAAGCTCATGTTTCTCTATAGCAGTTTTCTTTGAAAAGAAGCACAGCTACATTAAATGGCTGTTTAATTATTTACAAAAGACAATTTCATATTCTTTCCTATGCCACACAGAAGATTTCACCCATCTCACCTGGCTTATGATTTAAAAGCACATTATAAGCAAACTTTAACTTTTTGATTTGTACATGAAGACGCATGGCAAGGCTTGGTAGGATATGTCTTCAGAGATCTACAATATAGGCTGCAGGCATAAAACAAGGAACTGCATAGGGAAGGTAAAACACATTTCAAAGTATTTTAGCACTTAAAGAAGAAATAAGGAAGAAAACCCAGAAATGAAAAGAAGTCACAGAGCATGTAGTATAAGGAGGATATGCAGCCTGTGAAATACATTGCCAGAAAACCAGCTTTGGGAGTGGGGACAAAGATGGGCTCCCTGGCTAGGGGCATGCCTTAGCCACCCCCTGAATGAGTACTGGGACAAGACTAATCTTTGTGCATACTTCCCTTCTTTTTGGATACAAAGCTTCTGGTTTCGGGTATAATCTTGGGCATTAGCTGTTAGAATAAAGGGAGTTTTACAGTCAGAGACTTCTGATATTTTTCCCAAAAGCAGCATGTGTTTGATACTGCCAGAGAATCCATTCTGGATATAATGAGCCACTGGTCTGACCCAGAGCAGAAACTTCTTTGTATCAAAAGCGATGTATTTATGTATGATTTCATAATTATTTCTCTTGTTCACCCTGCAGATCCTGTCTTTGTTTTGACTATGCTTGATAAGATATGCATACAGCCAGGCTTATCCTGGTTTGTGGCTCCTCTCACCAGATAACAATATGAGGAATTTCAACACAGGGAAAAAAGGGAGAGTAATATTTTCAGAGAAACATAGAATCACAGAATGGTTTGGGAAGGAAAGAATCTTAAAAATCTTCTAGCTCCATCCACTAGATCAAATTGCTCAAAGCCTCATCACACCTGGCCCTGGACATTTCCATTTCCTTAAACATCTTCCCTGAGCAACCTTTCCTTACTAAAGACATTTCTCCTAATATCTAGTTTAATTCTCTCTTAGTTTAAAACCCTTCGTCCTTGTCCTATCACTATCTTCTCATGTGAAAGTCACTCTTATTCTTTTTATAAGCCCCCTTTAATCACTGAAAGGTCACAGTGAGTTCTCACATGTATGCAGAAGTATAGCCAGTTCAAGACTCCTTTCAGACTAATCTCCAATGTTTTGTTGTGTCTTTCACAATCTGAGTTGTTTGTCACAGAAAGTAGATGGCACCTGACAAGACCTCCGCTGCCTGTTATAAACTTTTCAGGACCAGAGGATGGAATCAGGGGGAGGTTTGTCAAGCCTCAGCAGACTGTTGATGTTTAGGCTTAGAAGTTTATTCAGTGCTGTTCACTCACCGCAAACAAAAGAAAGAGTCTTCTGTCAACATTTCTTTTCATTATTTTATTCAGTAATTAGTTCTAAAGTAGTGCACTCTCCCCCAATGTTGACACTCTTGCATTTTAGATGACAATTTCTTGTAAAATTATTTTTAATCTTTTGGTGGAGGTTGTGGTATGTAAATACATAATGCTATACCAACACCGGATTAGAGTTTAGGTCATTAAAAAGCAAATGCCCATACGTTTGATTAACATTCTTTAAATTTTTGTCCCTTACCATATTTGTCTTTCTAGAAAGTGCTATTATGTACGGGCATTCATTTGTGCTGAAAGTGTATGCAGGAAAAATGGCTCACCCAAAGATTCAAAGGTAAACCATGGTCAGAGTTCAAGAGTGTTTCTTCCAGGTGGAGGAGTAAAATGAGGAAAATAAAGGAAGATCAATAGAAAAAGACATAATCATAATAAAAGCAGACACATGTAATGGAAAAAAAAAAGGTAGACATTTTTTAAATAGTTTTAAAAAAGACTACTGCAGTTTCAATGAGTTATACGAATTTCTTATTCAAACAGTTTGGTATTTTAGTAGTAGTCAGGCTGATAGAAGCAGATTTGGATATATTGCTGGGTATTTGAGGTTCATATGGTATTTCATAGATTCATAGAATGACAGAATGAGTTTGGGTTGGAAGGGACTTTAAAGATCATTTCATTTCAACTCTTCTGCCATGAGCAGGGATACCTTCCACTGCACCAGATTGTTCAAAACCATTGCCCAAAGCCATTATAATTTCCAAAAGCCATTGCATTTGCCCCAAAACTAACATTAGCCCAAAGCCATTGCTCATACCTAACATGACAGGTGTGTACAGAATCTGAAAAACTGACAAAGAGAAAATAAGGTACTTACCTTGGAGGGTTTATGGTTCCTTGGTCTGCACAGTACAGAGCACGCATTCCAGCAGCAGATAGCTCCCAAAATGTCCAGCACTATTACCTAGCATACCATGGGGCTATCTTTAAACAGATTTTTTCATAAAATAAGGCCTAAATTAGAGTACCAAGACAGACACTGTTGTGGCTTTATATAAAACCACCAAACAAACAAACAAAACCCAAACCCACCAAAAATAAAACCAAAACAAAAACACAAACCCCTAAAAGCAAAACAAACAAAACAGACAAACACCACAAAAATACTTTTAAAAAATCCCAAATAACAAAACAAGCAAACAAAACCACAAAAAAACCCCACAACAATTACAGAATTACAAGCTACAGCTGCCAAAATCCACTAGCCAAATAAGGTTAATCCCTGAGTTCAGAGTGACAGGTTGAATTTCAGGAAAAAACAAACCCTCCTATGTTCTTTGGCTAAAAAAAAAAAAAAAAAAAGCCTGCAATGATGTTCAGAATAAATATTCCCTGCAATGTGAAGTGTACATTCCCTGCCCTTGCTAAGTCGGTGAAGCTGCCAGGCAGGCATGTACAGATTCAGCTGAGCATGGAAAATGGACACTGTCATGGTGATGGTTCAGTATCTGAAAAAAGAACTTTTTCCACTTAAAAGTTAGCCGTTTCATATTGATTTCAGCAGATTTAAGGAATAAATCAGATGAGTTTAGTGAAGGAGAATGAATGACTTTTGAATATATTCTGCTGCTATGTCTCAACCAAGACACCTTGTTGCCGTATGCCATTGCTTACCTCCAGAGGGCACAGGAAGTGGAAAACACTCACAGACAGCAACAACTGCTTTTACACTAGTTTTACACCATTTTAAGCTATGTCCACAAAACCAAGTTAACAAGTAACAAAGCTCACATGCTGAATCTGTCTATTGATTTCACAATAACTCATCTTTGAAAAAATAAGGAATTTACAAAAGGTAATAGACTATATTTCTGCAAATGCCCACACCTCTGCTTTATGGGAGGAAGAAAGAAATTACTAGTGATTAATGTGTGGAAATTAATGTACCTAAAGAAAGGGGAGATTGTGTCTCATACACGCACATGAACCAGCAGTGTGTGGAGTTCAGGATATGATTTTGTTTCACAGTGTTCTAAAGCATCATGCTGTGAAAACAGTCTTTTACATACCTAAAAGTTTCAATTTAGTTTCTCTTATAGTTTCTGTAGAATTCAGTCTGCTGCTGTGTATAGTAACACAGCTACTTGACAGAGTGATAGGTATGCTGGGAAGCTTTGATGATACTGAAGTTTCTTGGTGGCAGTGGATCAGAGGAGATGCCTGGGACCTGTTGCCTGATGGGCCCAGAGACCATCGGGCACACGACATGAAGCAAATGGATGGCTCAGGGGGTCAACTCACTGATTTTTAAGCTGTCTTTGGCATGTGTTAAAGCAGCCTGGGGACTGTTTTAAACAACTCCAGTTGGGAATAAGCCAAACGCAGCAGTATTCTGGCCAAGTCCCGGCACTCTTCTTTCTCCAGGGCCAGACAGGATTGATGGTATATTAGCAGGGTTCATTGACTGCACACCAGCAAGGGATGTTATAATGCCAAGAAAAATCTCAGCTGGTGAGATCTGAAGAGCTTCCAGGCTTTAAGCATTGCTACATGAAGTTTATCTGAAAAACAAGTCCTGAATCTGTGAGGTTCTGGATAGCATTTTAAAAATGAGAAAAAGAAGGCAGAAGCAAAAGAGATTAAAGGGAAAGCACTTGGAAACTTCAATAATAATAAGGATTGACACTTGGAGAAAGTAGAATCACAGAATCTTAGAATCATTTAAGTTGGAAAAGACCTCTAAGACCATTGAATCCAACTGCACTGCCAAGCCCGCCACTAGACCACGTCCCCAAGTGCCACATCTGCATATCTTTTAAATACCTCCAGAGAAAGTGACTCCACCACTTCTCTGGGAAGCCTCTTCCAATGCTTAAAAACCCTTTTGATGAAGAATTTTTTCCTAATATCCAATCTAAACCTTCCCTGGTACAATTTGATGCTGTTTCCTCTTGTTCTATTATTTGTTGCTTGAGAGAAGAGACTGACCACCTGGTCACAACATCCTTTCAGGTAGTTGTAGAACAATATGGTCCCCCCCAGCCTCCTTTTCTCTAAGCTAAACACCCCCAGTTTGCTCAGATGCTCACCATCAGACTTGTGCTTCCAGATCCTTCACCTCCAGGAGAGCTAGTGAAGAGCTGTGAAGCCACTTTGGAATAACACCAGCTTGGATAGAAGACCAGTCCAAAAGCCAACAAAGACCAAGAAGAAAATATGATTAGAAAGCTAATCCTGTCCAGGTTCTTCAAGTCCCCATAATATATTAGCTGCTCTGTGGAGTTCTGCTTAAAACTAGATCCTCTCCTTGCTTTAGATCAACCTCAAACCAGAACACTTCCAGCCAGAAAAGTTAATGCCTTGGAGACGTCAGGATTTAACAATATTTTGGCAGAATGCAGAAACAGATGCCTGGTCACAGTGGTCAAGTTCCATCCTAAAAATGCCTTGGATTTTGCAGTATATTCACTCCTAGAAATCTTAGTTCCTTGCTAGTCTCTATTCCTTTCCTTAGTCTTTTTATTGGAGAGCTATTATGTCACCCTGCCCCTGAACCAATAAATATCTGACTAGTAGCAACTCCAACGATGCTGATGATCAGTTTGTTTGTATCTAGCCTAAATAATTATAAACAGCAAGAAGGGGAAAGGATATTTTGTATATGGTGCAATCATATCCCAAATCTACCTTCAACTTGTTAAGCAAATAAACTCTTTTAGCACCTTCTAATAAAATATGTCCTCTGTTCTCTGTCTTTCTGTCTTGCTCTTCTTTGCACCTGTGTCTTTCTTTAGGGAATTATGAGATTTCAGCAACTACATGTCCTATTATCTATCTTTTCAGATACTTCTATTATAGGTTATAGGATATAGGATATAGTATCTGAGTACTTGTAGTCTTACAGTCATTGACTGTTGCGCAATATTCTTTGTTTTAATTTTTAGTATTGCCTTGATGTTTTTGCCATCTAATTCCTATAGTTCCCTTTAATCTATTCATTATTGCTTAGGCAGACTTTATTATTTGAACTTTTTTCTGCAGTTTAGTACATTTCTCATCACCACCATCATCACCACCACCATGATTATTACTGTTGCTGTTTTTATTATTATTTCAAAAGGTCGTCCCTCTTATCGCCTTTTGATTAATCATGACAGAGATGGCACTTACAGGAGCTGATGCTCCAACCCTTCCTGGTAATGCCAGCACTGAACAGAGGGTGGTTATTTTAAAAATCTGCAACATGAAAAAGTAAGAGTGTGTTACATCATCTAAAGGGCTTCTTCAAGGAACAAGTTTTTAAGGACTGTGCTAATTAACATTGCCAATTGGCATTAGAGGTAAATAATTTCATTTAATTCTGGATGAGAGATGCCCTTTAAGAGTAGCTTCTGGTGAAGACCATCATTATTTGGTATTATTTCATACATTAACACAGTTCTTTTCCTAATACCAGGCAACATCTCAAATAGATGTCCATTCCTTTACCACATTCTCTTTGAATTATCACTTTCTTTCTCCCTGTACTCAGTGGGAGTTAAACTGGGACCTTGTTCAGCTCTGGAGGATTTAGTAGCTTTGTGATAATTTACTGAATAGTTTCTGGGAGCTTGGTGCAAATTGAAACCTGTGCCTCTGGGGAAAGTGATCTCTGAGAGGTCGTCGTGCTCCCTGGGTAAAGCAGGAAGCCAAACCTCAGTTTTATGTTAGAGGATTATTCTCACATTTTTGAGGTTTCATTTTCAAGTTCTGTGCTCCACCTTTTCACTTTCTTCATGTACTGTTTGTCACTGAGTGGGACTGATTTCCAAGCCAGAAGCCAGATCTTGAATTGGTTTGCATGGCTGACTGATGCTGTATGTTTTATTAGACTTATCCCTAATAATTTTGCACCCACATGAGTGCTGAAGGAATCATCATAACCTATAAGATGTCCTCCTGCAAGTCCCTCCTGTCCCTTTTCCCTTGTAAATATGCTGCTAAGAGTGTTCCATTAGTATCTCCTACAAAGGTGTTCAATCATGTTTTAAAACTCCAAAGCATAAAGGCAATTTCATTGCCTGTTCTTATGATGACTCAGTCTCCCAAATTCCCACTTTGAGTCATGCAGATCTAAGTTCCATGCATTGGTATTTTGCAATTCGCCAGTATTTTAAACTTGTTCAGGAGCACATCTGGTCTTCTCTTCACATTTTATTCATAGATGATGCTCCTAATGGAACTGGTCAGGAATTCTCAGTAATTAGGTGGGTACTGTCATCCCTGAAAGTTCTTTTGGCTTGACCCATATCTGGCAGGCAATTCAATAGTCATGTTATTTTGGGATGTAGTGGCACAGCAGTAAAGTACCCTTTCAACACATCAATGTTATGTGACAAAGTGATGCTTTAGAATACTTTAAAAAATATCAGTCCTAAGGTTTTATAATTTTTAACCCTTAATCAGAATTGTTCTTACATGTAGATGTCAGCTTTCTCTGGTTTCCTGGAAAAGATGAACAACTGGCAGCAAAATAGCTACTTCTCTGTCTTCCTAGACATGGTGGTTGAAGGAGACCTTTGGAGGTCATTTGTTGAACCTCTCACCCAGACTGGGACCATAACCAACACTAGATCAAGGCAGTCATGACTTTAGGCAAATGTAAAGAACTCGAAGGATTGGGATTCCATATCCACACTGGAGAACTTTTTCTCACCCACCCCTTTCAAAAAATTGTAGACTGCTATGGAATGTCTCCTTTGTCTTCTCTTTGTCAAACAAACCCAGTTCTCACAAACTCTTCTCATAAATCATTTTCTCTGGCTAGTAATAATCTTGGCAGCTCTCTGCAGCATCCCCTCCAATTTCTCCTCTTGAATTAGGTAGGTCCTAAAGTGGGCCCATTATTCCAAGTGTGGCCTCGTTGGAATTAGGTAAAAGAAGATACAAATTTCTTTTATTGTGTTGTCCTAATGGAGTAGTTTTAGTGTATTCCTGATGCAAATATCCTGATCCATGCTCAGTCTGGTGTCCACAACAACCCTTTAGAGTTTTTTTAACACCCTCTGTTCATATCAGTTGAATTGTGCCTGCTGTAGTCTGGCCACAACCCAATTATTTGATTCATTATTTCATTTTTTGGTCTAGTGGAGTACAATATGATAACTTGTTTTCATTATGGATGTTACTTCCCTTAGCCCCCTCCTGATTTATTTTTTTCTGATAGTCTCAGTTGTCTTCCAGACACTCCTTTATTTGTTCCTATATATCATTAGACAAAGCCTGATGGCTTCAGATTCAAGGATTTTCATGACTTACTGCTTACTAGGAGATGGTCTCAGTTACCAGCTAAAGAAGTCCACCCTCAGAAGTTACACACGATGCTTTCAAAAAGACACCTTGGGGCTTTTCACCTTTGGTGTCTTGCATGAGTGAAAAGATTTTACTGCAAACCTCTGTGAAATCGTTTAATGACTATTTTTATGCGTATATGCAACTACACTATAAAGATATAAATATATTTAATACGACAGCAATCTCAGATGGACAGTTAGCTCGTGTACTGTTGAGGATGTCAGATTGAAAACCTTGTGTAGTTCCTGAGACAATAAGCACTGTAGTCAGAAGGAGCTTTTTTTTTCTGTGTATATTTAGATACTGACTAATACAATTTAACCTACTGCTTGAGCAGGTGTCCAGTCATTATCATCATAATAATGACAATGTTAATAATAAAACTAAACAAGGGTAATTTTATCAGACACCTGAGCTTGGCTATCTGAAAATTAATCATTCAAAATCCTTAATATCTAGCTTACAGTCTGTCTGGTTTTCCTTCGCCATATGTAAGCCAGGGATAAAATACTTATCTGCTTCCCTGTAGAGCAAATATATTAAATGGAGCTTTTATACACCATAAAGACAAGTTCTTATAACTAAGAATGCAAATGGGATAGCCCTTTTCACATCAAGAGATGTAGGCTAGTCAATTCTTCTGTAGCATTAAGAGAGAAAACTACTTCCAACTGTTCCTGAAGCCGAGCGGGAGATGTAAAAACTTGCACACTCTTTAGGGAAGTTAAAGAAGCAAAAACAGCACAGAGTATTCCAGATTTTTATTTAGATAATTCTGATTTTTATTTAGATTCTGCAAACAAGCCAAATACAGCACATGTTGCACCAGTCTTTCCAGCTCTTTTTAATTGAATGAGGCCTACAAGACATCTGGAGAGGAACTGTTTACAAGTGCATGTAGTAACAGGACAAGGGGGAATAGCTTTAAAGTGACAGGGGGCAGGTTTAGATTGGATAATACTAATAAGTCATTTACTGTGAGGGTGAGAAGGCACCGGCAAAAGTCGCCCAGAGTTTGAGTGCACCATCACTGGAAGTGTTCAAGAGCAGGTTGTATGGGGCCCTGAGAAATTTGGTCTAGTGGGAGGAGTGGTAGGGGGTTTGGAGCAAGATGATCTTTCAGATCCCTTCCAACCCAACCACTCTAGGGTTCTATGACTGCCTTTTCCTGCATGAAACCAGATTGCTCATCACAGCATATATATAATACTTTCAAAGCAAGCATGCAGCCTAATGGGGGTAGAAACCTGCTAGAAATGTATCACATGAGAAGTCAAGAAAGCGAGAAGGGGGAATGTGAGTAACTGGTATTTAGTGGAAGTTGTAATAAAATACAGCCTTAACTCTTTTTAAGTTCTTTTTACCCAAAGTTTTCTTGATTTTTTTTAGACTTAACTTCAGTTTTCAAACACCTCTGTAAAGTAAATAAGCACTAGAAATCATAGAATCATAGAATATGCTGAGTTGGAGGGCATCCATGAGGATCATCGAGTCCAACTCCTGGCCCTGCACAGGACACCCCAAAAATCACACCATGTGCCTGAGAGGGTTGCCCAAACACTTCTTTAACTCAGACAAGCTTGATGTTGTGACAAGTTGTCTGGGAAGCCTGTTGCAGTGCCCAATCACCCTCTGTGTGAAAATCCTTTTCCTTACATCTAACCTAAATCTTTCCCAGTTCAGCTTCATTTCATTTCCTTGAGTCCCGCCCCTGTTCATCAGAGTACTTGTTCCTCTACTTGCCCTCACAAGGAAGTTGTAGACTGCATGAGGTCTCCTCTCAGTCTTTTCTAGGCTGAACAGACCAAATGACCTCAGCTGCTCCTCATGAGGCTTCCCCTCCAGACCCTTCACCACTATTGTGGCCCTCCTCTGGATGCTCTCTAATAGCTTAATGTCTTCTTTATATTGTTGTGCCCAAAACAGCACACAATATTCAAGGTAAGTCTGCACCAGTGCAGAGTAGAGTAGGACAATCACCTCCCTTGACTGGCTTGCGATGCTGTGCTTAATGCACCCCAGGACATGGTTGGCTCTCCTGTCTGCCAGGGCACTGCTGACTCATATTCAACTTGCCATGCAAATAATATTTTAGAAATTGCCTTGAGGAAAATTTGGTATTTCCGTATTTGTTCACATCTTGAAATGTGAGCTGAAATAAACAAATGAAAAACTATTCTCAAGGATCAGAAAGTTAAAAAAAATTACAGTTTGTAAATGTGAGATTTCCTGCCACATTTCCTTACCTGCTTTCAGAAGAATATGGTTGGACTCAATAAACTTAGAGGCCTTTTCCAACTTAATGATTCTATAAGTCTCCAGAAATCACATTTTTCAGTCCAGGACTCCAACACATTCCGTTTTAAGTCCAAGTCTTTAACTAAGAAAAATGTCATGTCTAGTACCAATATTTTAAGAACAATGTCATGTCTAATACCAATTTTTTAATTACAAAAAAGCTGTATTTTTTAAGAAGAAAATAAAAATTCCAGCTCTAAACTCTCCCCTAGCTCTAATCAATAAACTGCATCTCCTCAGTGGATGAGTTAACCGACACTGTAACAGTATCCCGATTTCACTTTCATTGACGTAAAGTGAAAGTGACTCCGTTAGAATCAATTGAATTACATCAGCATAAAGCACATTTAAAAGATGTTGGAACTGGTCTCAGATCTTACTTGCCGCTAACTTAGAAGTTACTGATAAATCAGGATGGGAATCGAGGAACCCAGTCTCACAGGTTATTACTTTAACTGTTGATCCACGGCAGAACTCTCTAGGTCTATTTCTTAATTACAATTATGAAGTGTATATATATATATCTATCTCTATATATCTATCTATCTAAGCACCTGCCTCCTGTGTGAAGAAGATAATAAAGTTTCAATCACACTATTTAACGTCCTCTTCTACTCTGTTGTTGTATAAACCTGTTTCACAGATTTTTTTTTTCTTTTTAAACCACTATCAGAATGTGCTCTAGTCTTAATCAGCAAGTAACATTTGGGAAAGCAGAAGCACAGTGACAGTGTTTCATACATGCCCAGGACATAAGAGGTAGTGTTTCAAAGTTTTGGAAAGCTAAAAACAAGCATTGTAAAGCATGAGAAAGCAGCTGTAACTGTCAGTTTAACATCAGTGGCCATATTTTATGATTTACTGTCATGATAGATTAGTTCAGCAGTGATATTTAAAGGTTTGAAAGGAGAAAGTTCTTATTTGCAAAGTATAGTTATTAATTGTTCATGTTTACAAACTGCTCACTGAGACTATGGCTATCCACAGCAGGAGCTGGGGGCAGGAGGGTGGCTCCTGGAGTGGCAGAAGACACAGGGATCCATTCAGGGAGAGCAGAGAAGAGTTTCACCAGACAGGGCTCATCCCATCAATGTCAGCCCGTCTCAGGTGGAGTCCAGTGATGTCTGGGCAAAACTCACAAACCCTAAAAATTGACAAAGTTGATATCTAAACTGTCTATCAGGAACAGACCTTGGACTGTACCTGATCATCTGGGACTGTGCGGGGCCCGGAGCTGAACTTTAGTGATCCTTGTGGGCCCCTTCCAACTCAGGATATTCTATGATTCTGTGAGCAATGTCCAGTTGTTGCCTGGGATAAGGAACTTGCTGAGAACAGAAGAAAACCAGAAAGAAAAACGGAAGAAACAGAACCATTGTATGCCAGGGTTCAAGCCTGGATGTGGTGGAACAGTTGTACACATGCAACCATGGTGTTGGCTGCCAGTCAGGTACGGACTTAGGATTGATTGAGCTTGCCTAGGGGACCTTCACCACCTGCAAGGGTGGTGATAGCTCACTCACAGGCTCAGCTCGGGGCCACTCCAATTCAGCCTCTCCAGTATAAGTCCTCTTAAGGTGGTGCTCACCACGGGCAGATGATCTTGAAGTAGCATCAGTGGTTTAAATACACCCCTTGCTTTGGCTGTACCTGTACACTCATCCTGTGTGGTGCTCTATCACAGATGTTAAGGCATGCCTAAAAAGGGGAAGATCTTCTTTCTGATGTCTTCTCCAACATTTGTCATGAATGACTAATGTGAAATGCATAGCATGAGGGCAAATGATGTCCAGGTGCGTGTGATAAGCAGTGATTTTGTTCTTTTGAAAAACACAATACCAACTGCCAATTCAAATCAATGTTGACATGCTTAATGCTGCTTTATTTAAAGATTATTTGTCAAATTCATATGACTATGACATTTTTTTTTCTTAAAGAATTGGTCCCATAATCTTACCAGCCCAGAACCTGTCCAGAAGTAAACATTCAAAGTTCATTTTTATGATTGGTGGAAAAGCTTGAAGTACACTAGGAATAATTTAGCAGAACTTGTGTTAAACATGTTTCAGACAGATGATGTATCCAGAACTGTAGAACAGAATTCTACTTCAATAAAAACTAAATAGTGTGCTTTTCTCTGCAGTGTACTCCTATGTACACTTGCCGTTAAATAGGTTGTCTGACACCTTTTGATGTGTTCCTTCTTTCCTGCTGTAGAAAACTACATTAACTTCTTTAGGACTCTGTGAAAAGCGGTAGGAACTCATCCCTAAATACAATGTTTTCCACTCTGAAGGCAGGGTCCCAACTCTAACTGAAGCAGCTACACCGGACTTCATGGAAGCCCTTAAACTACCTCCCGATAATCACAGGCAGATATTCTGCCATGCATCCCTCTTCATCCTTCCTAAAAAGGTAGCAGTCATCCACAAAAAAAATATCATATGTAGTTTTATTTTAAAATACTACATTCCACACTGAGTCTGTTATTATTTCTTCTCATCTGGCTTCAAGGTTTATACGCATTTAAAACAACCTTTGTCCTTTGCAAGGAAACTATTTTTGCTGGTAATTCACTCTGCCACACTGACCTTATTTGCTGATGGCATAATTTGTCTTGTAACCCTACATAAATACACTACATCAATAACATATTCTCAAGGCTATTTTGCCCTGAACCACACAAGAACAAATTGGTTATTTTTGTTTTCAACAGAGCAACAAACACCATAAAACTTTCTTTGTAAGGCTCTAATGTAAAGCAGGCATGCAGACAAGGTTTGTTTTGGTTTTATTGCTATATTTAAGATGAAGACAAGGTGGTAAACTAGAGCATAAATTCAGGGATTTTTTAAATCTACATTTGAACATGACCTTTTCCATTCTCATTCACTTTTCACAGAGGAATAATTTCCAAAGTAGTGTGGGAAGGAACAATTAAAGTTAAATGTTAATTTTCAAAAACGAGACCCAGCTTGCCTTCTAGTTTCTGAATTGCCTCTGGAATAAAATTCAGGCTCAGCCTCCTGGGAAAAGGCATTGGAACAAACCACTGGTGTATAAAACAAGAAGGACAAGAATAACTTGTGAAATCAGACTGGTCTTTCTAAATGGTCAAACCTTAAGATAGGAGTTTTCTCCTTCAAACTGTGTTTGCTATGATTTTCTTTTTTGTAGACTATGGATTCCTACAAAGGGGTCAGATTCTGCACCCCAGCTGGCCCGAGCAGAGACATTGGAGTCAGTCTTAGTGTTTCTGTACAGTAAGGAGCACCAGGTGATAGTTTTTTATGTAATGTCACCAGCTTCAGTCTCCCTTCTTTGCTTTTGAGGTCTACACCATAAACTACCAATTGGTATACCACACAGCAGTTTCCACTTTAATATTCTTCTTTTAAAAGTTCTTGGCTTAGCCAGAGTTTATTCCCAGTGTGAGTACAGGACATCAGGACCAGAGCTACTCAAATTTTGCACCTTCTAAACTGAGAGCATCTATCATGCAGGTCTACCTCGCCCTCAGTTTGATATGTGCTTCCATGCGTGCAGCATCGATAAGATCAAGTCATGCCTGTGATTTACTGTCTGTGGTTGAGAGACCTCAGCCTCTGTTATATCTTAAGTTAAGCATACATAGGCTGCAAATTTTCGTCTTTAATAAAATTTCAAATGATTTCTTAGCCAGAAATTTTAAAAGTTTGTGGTGTCTTGTGAAACAAACATCCAGTCCTGGCTTTGCAGTTTCTAATGATGGAAACTTCACAATGAAATTTAGAAAGTATTTTACTGACTAATCATCTTCATTAATTTCTCCTTTTTTCGTGTTAAATTTAAGTTATAGAATCATAGAATGGTTTAGGTTGGAAGGGTTCTTAAAGATCATCTTGCTATGGGCAGAAAAGCCACCTACTAAACAAAATTGCTCAAAATGGCATCCAGCCTAGCCCTGAACACTTCTAGGTATGGAGCATCCACAGCTTCTCTGTGCCAGTGCCTCCCCACCTCACAGTAAAAAATTTTAATATGAAATCTAAACCTGCCCTCTGTCAACTTAAAGCCATTACTGTTGAGGGATACATTCAGTGCAGATAGCTCCGGGTGCAGCGGCAGTGCCAGATGCAGGTTGAGCTCTGGGAGGCTGAAGCCCAAGACAGTAGGTCATGAACAGCCTTTGGATAAAAAATGGAATGGGAACCTGTGTCACTGGCCAGGTGAGCAGACATCAGAGACAAACAGGAGTCAAATATTTGTGAGGATGAACGAGCCTTTCAACACACTTGGACAGTGAGGGTATAAAAGCCCAGGGGTTCCTTTGTTCAGGGTCCCTCCTCTTAGGCACCATCTTGGGCTGTTTCTGTGTTACTATGCCATGAATAAATTGCTTTATGGAGCGAGACATCACAGACTGCACTGTGGGAAACCTGGGGTCGAACCTGTAAGGAAACCTGGTCTGCCTGCATGTGAGTGTGGGGTGTGCAGAGACTCAAATGGGGCACCCATCAGGTCACTGGAGCTGCCTGCTGTGAAGGGGCTCCGATTCCAGCAGCGAAAGTCTCTGGTGTTGGGAGTGCGACCGCCAGAGAGACTCATGAATGGTCAGACTGGGAAGTTTTCTTAACAATTTTCCTTGTCCCATCCCTACACGCCAGTCATCTTGGCTTTGCAATATTGGTAATGTTTTGCCTTAGTATTCTAGATCGAAAAGACTTCTGATGAATTTCTGTGGTCTACGTAGAGACACCATCAAATGACCCTGTAGTTTTCTCCTCGGAAACATAAAATACCTCCTGTCCCCCAGGACTCAACAATGCTATCCAGGTTTTAGTTACTCCCCTCCTCCACTCTCAATTCTTCGCAGGTTTATAGCATCTCTCAATGCACTGATGGCAGAAATAGACAAATTATTCCATGAGTGGTTTCATTATTGTCAAATGCAGATGTATTATAATCTCACAACTCCTGCTCACTACTCCATATTTCTATCCATTATTTCTTTTTTCTGCAATGTCACCTGGGATCTCATTATTAGTTGATTATCCACCATGACCCTAAGTACTTTTCAGCCTCACTGTTTCCCAGGCTAGCAAACCCACATCATTACTGTAGCTTGCATTCTCTATTCCCATATACATGGTCCTTGGCCGTATCGAAATAGATAGTTTCACTGAAACCAAACTCTCTATAAGTTTTTCATTAACCACTCCCACTCCTCTTCTGTCACAAACAGATTTTTCTCCACATTAGTATAATTATCCCAGTCATTCTTAAAATTTCCAAATAACATAGAACAAGAGAGTCTTCTGATGAAGTGAGGGGAAACACAGATA
This sequence comes from Oxyruncus cristatus, assembly GCA_013399855.1. NCBI lineage: Eukaryota > Metazoa > Chordata > Aves > Passeriformes > Cotingidae > Oxyruncus > Oxyruncus cristatus. The sequence goes on along the minus strand of VXAY01000695.1, from coordinate 1,064,528 downwards.
CACAGATACAATTTCTTATTAGTAACGATGTTTTCTTACGTATAGGTAAAGCATTTTTTAATATAATGTGCATATTTTTTATTGGCTTTGAAGCTTTTGTCATTCTAATTCATGAAACAGGATTTCTCATGATACCAACTCAAATGTCTTGTAGAAATGCAATACACTACATTAACAATATGTAAAGCTATCAAAATCAACATCTAAGTATAATAACAAAATCCATTTGCTGTAACACATGCCAAGTAGTTGCTTGTTTGGGGTTGTTGGTTTTTAATAAATTATTTATTAGCTCAGTTCTGCATCTGCCATTCAGTCTCTTTGTTCACTGCAATATAGTATTTTTTTCTGATTTGGATTTACATCTTTCCCTTTATAAGGAAAGAGCAGTTATTAGAAGATCTGTTGCATCACAAGTGACATTTCACTTCATTTTTACTTAATTTCCAAACAAATGTGTCACTTAGATAAAATCACTATTGTTTTCAAATAATTCTTACAATAACTCTAAATATACTTAACCCAGGTATGCCACTATTCCTGTGAGAAGAAGTGTTTTCTTTTACTTGTTCATTGTTTTGTGTTGGAAAAAATACCTCAAAACCTAGTTACATAAATTAACTCTGAAAAATGACTCCTAAAATGAAAATGAAACATTGAAAGAACTGAAAAAAACAAAGAAAAACAAACTATAAATTATGTAAGATTTTGATATGAGTTGTTTGTATCTAGCAAAAGGTTTGTGCCTATGAAAACAGATTTTCTGCAAGAAAACAGTGATGACTTTCAGAATCCTAAAAATCCTGAGTATTTTATCTATATTCATACTGCATTAACTGAATTTAATTACTGGCAATGTTAAAGGAGTATCAAGTAAAGAAAAGAAAACGTATTAGAGAATTGATCACATTTTTAATAAATCTGATAACCTAATACAATTTCACCTAGAAAAAATATTTTTAGAACATCTAGTTATGTGAGCATTTTGACCCTTTATGTCATTATGAATTCCCTGTCTAAACACTGTCATGCCCTATTCTTCCCAACAAGATCTGTTAAGGGCCAGGAATTTTGTTTCCTAAGTGAGAAGGGACTCTTGAATAAACATCCCTGTTCTCCACACCAGAAAAAAAGTTTTGAATTTGACTTTTTTTTTTCTAAACCAATCTTTCTCTTCAGAAGCAGTACAGGGAGGTTAGAATTAATTTAACATAACTGCATGTAACCCCTCTAACTATGCCTCCGTCTGAGAGTATTGCCCTGGCTACCGCTTAGAGTCAACGGAGGTCCTTTCAGGGCCCAACTCATCTGGCTGACTTCAGATGTCTGTTTTAGGAGAGAAAAATTGCACTTCAGCAAGGTCTGATTTTCCCTCTGATGGGAAAAGCTGGGGTTACTGGCTCAAATGCACCTATATCCACTGCACATGGCTCACATTAGGCAAGGTGTTGCACAGAGACCTGTGGCTACACGTACTGCTATTTTTCTGGATCTCCTAAGGTTGGGAATGTCTTTCTCGCCTATGGTAGAAAAAAGGGCAATCTTACCTACAAAAATCCACTAAGAGTTTAATTAACATAGAAAAACAGTGTTTATTATTAATTTTCTCCAGGTGTACCTATAACATTAATGTATTTAGTGTGCAAGGCTGACCATGAGGATACTCATCATCCTTAAAATCCCTTGGTGTTGCTCAGCTGTTGAAAGGAAAAACATTGCAAATAGGAATCAGCCTTAAGGTGGAAAAGTAGCTGATTTACACCAAACCATCTGCCTGTAACAAATATGTCCTAAAGAATATTAAAAGACAATAATTGTGATGTGAGACTGTGGAAGGTTTCTCACAGCAGAAAAATATTACAAGTGGACCAAGCACCTGGAAGTTAAAAGTGTGCAAATTCAAAATAGAAAGAAATAAAATATATTTAACACGGAACTGAATTTATAATTCTAACAATGCTATGCCCAAATTGGATTTAAAGGGCATACTCCAGTATAATGAGAAGTGACTCAATGAAGATATTACTGGATTGATTTCTATGGCATGTTTCTGCAGATTATAATGGGTGACCATACAATGATATCTTTCTTATGCAAAGTCCTATTCTAACAAAAGTCATTCACAGAATGCCCATGGTGTTCATTAGGAGCAGAATTAGAGTGTTAGTCTCTATTATACTATAACTAGATGCCTTGTAATATCTGGTTTCTCAGACTCTGTGAGCTTTTCCAGAGTGTGTATAGTTTATAGACAGATTTATTTTATATTTTTGAGTTAATTTTGTGTGATAGCCGGAGAGGGTGATAGAATGTGAATACATTGAAAAAGCTAATATTGCTAATATTACAGAAGCTTAGTTGAAGGGAAATATAAGAGTTACTGAGCAGTATACACTACTTATTGCAATCAGTAAACTTACAGCATTATATAAAATGGAACTAACTGCATATAATCTAAACAAATTAAAATTCATTATTTAATCTTCTGTCCATCTACTGAATGCACCAGTTGCTGAACTGCACACTTCTGGGATAACCTGAGACCTATATTCATAATTTAAAAAACAGTATATATTTCTGGGTTTTTTTTGTTGTTTTTTTTTTTAATATCCACCACTTTGGAAGAAGAGGGAATTAAAACACATTAGCATACAGCAAAGCATGTGATTGTTTCTGTCTGTCATGTTGATTGGTATTTGCCTTCCAGCCCATGGAGATGGTTTCTCTTTTTGAACAGAACAAAAATGTTTTCTGTTATATAAAAAAAATCAGGTGTCCAGGGTTGCACTAAATAGTCAGTTTTAAAACTGTCTGTGAGAAAAAGGGTTTTGAAAATAAAGCAAAGGAATTTCTACTTTCTTTACCTAAAGTGTTTTTTGTTTTTTTGTTTGGGTTTGGTTTGGTTGTTGTTGTTTAAAAAGGTTTTGTGGGTTTCATTGCTTTGGTTTGGTTTGGTTCTTTTTCAGTATATAGATATTTGAAATTCTACCGTAAGGGAAACGTCAGTATTCTCTGAATCAGTACAGAATAACAATAAGCCCCATCCATTTCTAGTGAAGGCAGCCGGGTTATTTCCATGTAAACATGGAAAGTGGATTCTCTATTAGCACAGTATCCATAATAACATTTGAAAAGACTTTTTCTAAGTCCTTCATTGTACCATATCTTGCAAGCCTTCTTTATGGAGGCGGGGGGAGAAAAAAAATGCCACCATTCTCTTTTTGTTTAATGTAGTATTCATAATGCCATTTGAGCAGACAACCTCCAAGTTGTGCATCACTTATGTGTATTGCAAGCTTTCCTACTGATGACAAGAAAAACAGAGTATTTTTTTTACCTCGGTTTTTAAAGTAATAGAAGATTGTCCTTGAAATGCAGGCTCAACTCCTCTCTTTCTTTGTTTATGGATTATTGTTCCACATGGGAGCAATTTTAACGAGTCCTGATTGGACTGTAATCCAGAAACAATTAAGCCATGACTCCTACCCTGAGTTTTGTAATATTAGCTAAAAAAATAGTGAACTCAAAATAGCCAGTCTGCTATTCAAATGGCTGTATTTTTAACAGATTAATTCCTTTTTGTTCTGCCATGGGAAAAATCACATTGAAAAGCCATTGAGTTTGCATGCTGGGAGGACTGACAGAGTTCTCCGGCAGGTGATAACTGATGGGCAACATCAGCAAAGAGACAAAAGGGGATTTTAAAATAAATAAAAAGGATAAATCAATGCAAAACCACTTCCATAAATCCCAAGGTTTTATATACGGGTCACTCTCACTCATGTTGGAGCATCACAGGGTCATAGAAAGGATGGCTGGAAGGGACTGTGGAAGTCATCTCTAAGCTCAGAGGGGACCATGGCCAGCACTGTACAAGGGCAGCAAGGGCTTTGCTTAGCCATAATACTTCAGAGCAGGTTCAGACATGGGTAAATATTCTGAGCTCCAGAATGGTGGCACTGCCTTTACTCTGGCTAATTAAACATAAATTAAAAAACAAAACAAAACAAACGAAAAAACCAAAACCAACCCCCCCCCAACCTAGTTAATTACATTTACCAGGTTGTGTTAAGTATCAATGCACTTTTTTTAAGCAGGGGAATAAAACAAGAAAAAAAAAAATCTCTGCAGTGGTTCGAATGAGATGATCTTAAAGGTCAATTCCAACCCAAACCATTCTATAATTCTAAAAAAAAAAAAAATTAAATCTCCTGGCTAACAGAAATACTTGTAGTTGGTGTTTCATCTGATATTTTACTCATCTGTTTTATCAATCTCTGCATTATGCTGGGGACTGAGAAGAATTTAGCTCTTATTCAGCATTCCATTATTAATGATTATGTTTTTTTCTGTATAATGGTTTATAAACTTTATTACTATGTAAGTATTTTAAGTCAATGTCATCTATCTAGCTATAAAATGATGAGGTTCATTGCGTAGAATCTTTTCCAGTTTTGTGTTAATTACTGTGTAATAAGGAACTGAAATATGACATTTTGAAGTATTTAGAGTGCTCTCTACAATAACCAACAGTATTTCCTTTCAGATCCCACTTATTAGAGTGCTTTCCCTAAAATCAAAGATATAAAGTTAAACTCTTCTGAGATATAGCCTTGATTCAATATAACCAATTATGGGAGATCTTGGAAGTGGTTGAAAGTGTAATGGAGTGCTAAAGAGCATAATGCAAAATAGAGTATTTCAGAGTTTATTTCGAGAGGAATTCCTTATAAAACCTTACATATATGCAAAATTGCCTGTATCTCTTTGTCTGTTCCCTAAAATCATAAAACTGAGGCTGAACAAATTAGAATATACTTTTACAATTTTTAAAATATTTTAACAAGGAATAAGAGAGCTAATTGAATTTGAAATAATGGTGGGGTTTGCACGAATACAAAAGTGTTCTGTTATTACTGATGAAAATGCCATTTTATTACCAATTGGTGGTCTGCAGAAATAATTTATTGATTTTCTTTTGAAACTCCTCATGTGCCTGGTGCAGAGAGAGCCTGTGGATGTTTCACCAGCAGTTTCAAATTTCTTGCTACATGAGTTAGGGAGAAATACTAGCTGTGTGGTACAAGTCAGCTGTGGAAAAATACAGTCAAAGAACATTTTAAGAACCCCAGCTGAGGCAAAAGTGGCTATCGTGGGAGCTGTGAAAGGCACTATGGCTATGTTTATTGATACAATTAACATCTGACTTCTAAGACAATTCAGTGAGCCACAGATACAACTCGAGCAAAAAAAATCTGCTCCTTCAGTAAGTTGCAAATCCCAGGAGACCATCATTCCATCAGCCAGGGCTCCTCTGTTTAAAAACCCTCCAAGAAATCAGCTGCAAGAAACCTGAAAGATATATTATGATGTTACATATTAATTTATCAGGTTGCTTAATGAGCTTTAAATAAAGTTATCATACTAATTAGCATTCAGGGAAAAAGTATGTTCTTTGAATCTCTGAATTTTGAGACTGGTTAAAATCACTTCAGACAAAGAAAAATAAGCCCATTCAAACAATAGTGAATATTCTACTACAAGGTTATCCAGCAGTCTAGAAAGTAGAATCCCAAGGTTAACGGATTTACCTAAGTTTTACACAACAGTCTAAACAAAAGAACAAACCAAACCAACCAGAAACACCCCCCCCCAAAAAAAAAACCAAAAAAACCCCCCAAAAAAACAGACAAACAAACAAAACAAAACAAACAAACAAAAATGGCCTCAATTTTTCTAAACTTGTTAGGAAATCAGAGTTCCAGAGAGAACCTTGGTGGATATTTTTTAAACAGCTCTGGTCTCTGTCATTGATGGTCATCACCAATTTAAACCAACATAGTAGTTTCTGAAAATTCCTTGAAAATCAAACATGTATAGTTAGCTTTTCATATACCCTGATAACATAAGCATCTACTTGCTCTTCTACATCCTTATAGATGTAGATGCACAGAATTTAAACTGAGATGTAGAGGTCTAAGTCAGAGGATCTGGGGCTGCTGATCCTCTTTTGTTAGCTAAGTATAGTAACAGTGTTGTTTTCCTCTCCAATCTTAACGAGACCTGCATTTCAAAGGGTTTTGAAGTTCCATGTTATAGTGATTTTTAAGTATGTAGAATAGATAAAAATTTAATATAAGCAGAGAAGTTGTTTATAAAGTACACTGTAATCTCTAAACAATCTATATAAACTTTTGCTTGAGAAATACAAAATAATTTATTACACCTATATATTACTTATGTATTATTTGTCACTTGCAGCCACACAGAAACTGCATTCAAATTTTTCATTTAACTAAAGAAAAGAAAGGAGAACTATAATAATTTTCTGCACTAATATTTAGACATTCAAAAATTAAAAAGTTGTAATTTCTTGTTTTATGCAGTTATCAGATGCTGAGAAAAGTTTTACCACTGAAAGTGGGTAGTGGGCATGATGAGAAAGCATCATAGGAGGAGAAAGAGTGAAGGGAACTTAATGCTCCTTGGGAGAGTAATCTCACTTAAGAGCTAACAATTTTGGAATTCTTTTCTTGCATTGAGTAGCAGTGTAATGATATTAAGAAAATGTAAGTGCAGTGCAATCTTACTTGGATTTCATATATGGGATATTTAGTCTCTTCCTGTGATCTGTGGGTAGACAGCACTACTTCCATGCTCTTCATCCTATGCTCTTGGGTGCCTCCTGGAATCTCTGCACTCCTTCTACAACCCCTATAAAAGGCAATTAAAAAGCAAGCCTATTGGCACCAGACTTAGCCTTATGATAAGGTGACCCATGTCCCTGGTGGAAAAATGAGTAAGGTGCTGAAAACTGAAAGATGCTGAACATCATACCTCTGTAGAGAAGGGAGTTATCAATAACCTTCCCATTTATTTTCTTTCTTAAACACTTTCTTACTCTCTAGACACCAGTTAGTTATATTATGGCACGTATCACATTCCTGCTAGGCTCTTACTTATTTTTATTAATGATGGCTTAGGATGCATGCTTCTTGGTCGGGCATTCAAAAAAGGCTGAAAAAGGGAACTTAAAAAGTTTCCTTCTGACCCTGCTCCTTTTCTAATCCACATTCACGTGTGCTTTATGTGTCCTTGAGCAGCCTATAAAGGGCAGTCAGTCTCATAACTATCAGGATTCCCAGCTTTACTTCAGAGGTGCCCTGATCAACCCCTGGTTTTAACTAGATGATTTCTGCCTTGGTTCATCTGTCCACCCTTCCCTTCCTTTCCCTCCTCTTCCCTCCCCTTCCTTTCTCTTCCCTCCTCTTTCCTTCCCTTTTTGCTATTGTATGCAAATTACATTGTAATAAAAGATGCTTATGTACTGAAATCCCTAGAGTACATATTTCAGGAAAGAGGACTGCATTAGCAGAGCTACATCATAGATTACATATAATTGGCAATAAAACAAAAGGAAAAAAAAGGGAAATTATTTATTTTTATTACTTCACAAATTATTAAACTGATTCTTGTATATTTGTCTTCCCAAAAGTGACTATAATCCTTCTAAAGCTACATTACTTCCTAAATCAAGCAATACTCATTAAATAGGACTAAGACTATTGTTTCTTTTTGCCTGTCTGACATGAGAACTCCAAAGAGCTTTGTCCTATTGCCTGAAGTCAACTGAATTATTTCTACATGATTCCTAAAGGAAAGGAAATCTAGTGGAACAACTTCTCAGATTATAACATAATTTCTGTAATACAGCCTAGGGCAGACAGTCCTTGAGGTGTCTGAATGACACTGTCCGAGGCACTCAGTATGTTCCACATTGCAGACGTGCCCTCAGATCTCACGCCTTATCAAGCACGAGTGTTGCCCAGAGAGATGAGAATTAGCCCATTATAACTTAGATGTGCCATTGACACGACTCCCTGACACTATCAGCCTGCAAGCAGATTTGAAGGGTGGGGTGAAAGCATGCAAATTAATGTATTAACAAAAAGGTAAAGGACTGTTTTTTCATGCAACATTCATTCTACAAAATTATATGTAAAGGCTCAGATTCTTCTTAGCCTTTGAATTTGCTGTCCTTCAGAGCAACCTGTACCACTTAAACATCAGTACTACAAGACTAATCATCTTCCATTTAACATTTTTGCCATCCCCATTCAGCACAATTCCCAGCCATGAAACTGACACCAGCCTTTTAGCAGTTAGAGGTTGTATGTACAAAAATAATTGTAAAAATTACAATTTTTTTTTTCTTTTTTTTGAGCCTGAACATCAAATAAAGGGTCACTGCTATGTTTAGGGATACAGATACTGGAAACTGGTTTCTGAGAGACTGCCATAAGGATAAAGTGCCATCACTTCTGTTGAGCCGGGTCTCTATTTCAGACTGCTACTTTTGAGATTGCATCTCTCCAGAAAAGCTGTACCACAGAATCTAAAAGCAGGGGCTTATAAACAGACTACTTTAAAGCAGTTATAGTGGATCAATCCAGGACTTCATTTCAGTATTTCAAAAACATACACACTGGCAGTGTCTAAATGGCACAGCAGAATGCAGAGCTGGTAGTAGAGCAGATGCTGCTACTTCTTACCCTTCAGCTATGCTTCTTTAAATTTTATTAGAACATAATAAGCTCAGCTAAAAATACGCGTTAATATGTCTGCATTAGTTAACAGTCTGGTAGGAATTCTAATTATTATTGAGTTTATCATGGAGTACTACAATATGCCCTTTCTTTAAATTTCTAGAGACCAGTTAAGCTGCAGATTGTTAGCTCTATAAATATTTGTTGATATTTAAGATGCATAATTCATTTGTTTTCCCCAAAAAGCTGTATAGCCTTTTTCGAAACACTGTTCAAATGCTAGTACTTTATTGAAATCTATGCTACTTAGCCAGTTAGTGTTCTTGTAATAGATGAGGAGCTGTGAATTTGGGTAGATGAAGGTAGATGATTAGGGAAGACAAATAGGGTAGATGAATAGTTGTGAATTTGGAGTTTGAAAGATAGCTCTGATAATATTTTTAAAAATTATTCTGGGATATTCATTTAAGTATTGTGACTTTATTTATATTTTTTTAAATCAACCTGTTGTAAAATATAAGACACAGGATTTGTAATAGATTAAACAACATAAAAGTATTAGTTGCAATGCTTGCTCATCCAGGGTTTTATTCCTCATAAGACACAGTGGAGATCCTTATATTTACATATTTTCCTATGCAGGTGCTGTCATAATTCAGTGAGCTATTATTGATGAGGATTAGATCAGGAACAAATAAATCATCCAAATTTCCACCTGGTTGACAAGCCAGGCAGTCATTTTGGCTTGTGTAGTTCAACACATTCCATAGAAAAAAATGTCGCTTTTAGCTACTGTTGCCTTATAAATAATATTTGAATTAAAAACTGTAAACAACACAACCGCAAATCACTGTTAGTGTCTTTTTTCTCTAATACTTTTAGAGGTTTCCTTTTTCTTTCAGTCTGGGTTGATAAACTGTATTCCGTTTATAAAGATTAATTCAAAATATCATGTATATGTTGATTTTAATCTTATTCAAGCATTACTACTCCTTTGACTAGTGCTACTACCTTATTCTCCTAACCATTCAATTGGCTGCTGAATTGCAATCTTCACTGTGATCAGAGTCACTATGCCCATGCCAGTATCATCTGTTTTTCTCATGATGCCCTCTGAGGGTGAGATTTCCCTCTTGTACATGGATATGTGTCAGATAAAGCCAGTGGAGAGAAAAAAGGAGCCCCCGCAAAAACCCCCAAAAGCTCCCCACGATTTGATCATGTGCAGAAGCCAGTATTGTATTTCAATATACTCTTTTGATATAAACATTACTTGCCAAAAATCCGAATCTTTAATGTAGAAATAATATTTGTCTAGCTCTGATTTCTTAGCTTATTTGCTGCATTATCATGTGTTCAGTCTCTGATTGCTGACCCTAACGGCCCTTTCCAGTTCAAAAATTATAATTTCATGTCTTTTACATCTTGTCTGGAAAAATATCAAATCATGACCTTTTTAAAAAAATATGTTTTAGCATATATGTCCTCTGCAAACAGAAACCATACAAAAGAACCCAAACCAAAATGAAATAACATCTCCCCAAAACTGAGCTTATTAGCTCTTGGACACTATCAGGGGAAGTTTCATTAATGCTTTCTTGCTCTTTCCCTCCATTTTAGCAAAATATGGACCTGATGACTTGCTCCTTTTATGATAAATAGGAAAATTCACCAAAGACAAAAATGGAATGTGACATGAGTGAGGATGAATTACCAAAGGGAGGGAGGGAAGAAAAAATATCACCAAATATCCCTCTAATGAAACTTGTCATTTCCTAATGAAAGGAGTGGAAGGAATTTCTCATTAAAAACTGTTTCCTCTATGCATGGACATATGAACTATTATTTAGGGGCAAAAGCATCTCCTCTGAATCCCACTTTTTCCATTTCATGTTTAATTGCAATGTTTTCAGATTCCTTACTATAAGCCACCACTTAGATGTTATTTCTCTTTATTATGCTACTCATTCGCCCTCAACAAAATACTCATTCACTTGACGAATGGTTAGTTATGCTTTTGTCACAGTGCTGAGCTCTTCCTTTTTCCCTTTTTAACTTTTTCTTGTTTGTTTTTCTTCCTTCTAGTCATCTGCAAAATTCTATTTTTTCGTCTCTATTTTTCTTCCACATTTTCTTCTGGGACATACCATTAAACATAAACTTGTTTCCCACTATGATGAGATATGACAGACTTTTGCCTATCTTGACATAATCCCACTCTGTCTGTGGAGCTTTTCCTATGATCGTGGGTGCTTCCAAGATCAACATGACTAGAGCAGGGTACTCTGTGGTTCATAGAGTGAAATGGTTTGGATTAGAAGGGGCCTTTAAAGATCATCTAGTTCCAACTCCTTGACCTGTGCAGGCACACCTTCCACTAGACCAGGTTGCTCAAAGCCCCGTCCAACATGGTCTTGAACACTTCCAGGGATGGGACATCTACAGCTTCTCTGGGCAACCTGTGCCAGTGCCTCACCACTGTCACAGTAAAGAATTTCTTCCTAACATCAATCTGAATCTCTCCTCTTTTAGTTTAAAACCCTTGTCCTATCACTATCTTCCCACCTAAAAAGTTACTCTTTTTATAAACTGCCTTTAAGTACTGGAAGGTGCTATAAGGTCTTTCTGGAGCCTCCTCTTCTCCAGGCTGAATAATCCCCACTCTCTTGAACAACCCCAGCTCCCTCTCTTCCATTTCATCAAAAGGTATCTTTAACTGACTTCTGGAGAATACTTAAAGTAACTCTGTGTAGCCCTCATCTCCAATTGCATGATCTATGGGACTAAACTTCTCAATTTGGTAATTTAATGCATCAGGATATTAACAGTAGACATCTAAAACTACTAATGATACTGGTCTGGACTAGCTAATCACAGTTTGGCCCAACTGATAAAGTAATATTACAAAAAAAGGAGAGAAAGAAGGACAAAGGGCACGTCTATTTTTTGTAGCTTTGAATGTTTTCAAATTATACGAGTTTCAACAAAAAAAATAATATTTTCTTCTGTAAATAATTTCAGGTGTGTTTTTAGTAAAATTCTATGTGCTAGTTTATCATGGTGTGGACATCATCACCTAATTATAAAGGCAAATGGAAGTTTACAGCTTGAGAATCAAGTCTTCCTTTGATAGTTCTCAATGAATAGAAATTCTACATACATATTTATGGTAAAATTTGCACTAAGTACTTAATTCCCTTTCGTTCTAGGAGAGTCAGGATATAAAATCAACAGAAATGTGACATTACACTTTCTTGCCTCTTGGCATTTTCCAGGAAAAGCACAGTAAAATTTGAGTTGACCTTGCTTTAATACTGTACAAAAGTATGTGCTTGTCAAAGAAATCGTACTAATAATCCCTTTCTCTTAAATTGCAGCCTATGCAGCATTTTTCCCTCATGCAAAACAACTGTGTACTGTTTTGTAATATGTAGAAAAACAAGAATTTAATAAAAAATTAATATTCTACAATTATACCTATACATATAAATGTATGAAATTCCCAATAAGAGCCTCCAAAATGCCTCCAAAAAGATCAGAAGAACTATTTCAGCCCTATTTTTCTAACCCATGAGCAGTTTCAGAGGGGAACAAGATAACAGGGCTTTGTTCTTTCCGTTCTCAATAGATTCTTTTTCCTCTCATATAGCAGTGGGCTGAGCATGGTAATCCTGCTTCCAAAACTCAGCACAGACCCTCTTTACATTACATCATGCCACATGGGCACAGCTATTCTAGTGGTTCTAGTTTCTGGCTATCTGCATTGCATTCCTCAGTTTGGTGAGCTTCACATACTGTACAGATCACAGAGGCAGTCCAACAGAAATACAGGACTTCTTGGTATCAACCCCACAAAGGTAGCTGTAGTTACCAAGCCTATGGTCAAACAAATGGGATAATTTTACTTGAAAATCTCTCAAAATCTTTGCCATGCCCATCTATGAACTGCAGAGCTCAAACTGTTAAGCTTTATATAATTTGAACCAATTGACAGAATTGATGGGGTGTCAAAATTGGCCACCTAACCGCTTTGTCCCAGTTGGGTGTGTGACCAGCTAAGGAGCTCATTAAATGCAAATGTATTTTAACTGTTGTTGATGAGGTCTCAAAGTCTCTCAGAAATCCATGTTAGTGCATAAATTATTAAAACTTATCCCCTGTCCTTTCTTCATAAAATGGATTCCTAATAGGATTAATGGAAATGTAAGGATTGGAGTGTAGGAGAAATTAACAAACTGGAGAGAAGAATAATGCTTATCATCTAGCCTGGAAACAAGAACACAACTAAAGCCCAGGATGTCACAGATTTATATTTATACATCTTCCTTTTAAGCAAAATGAACCCTCAGTTAGCAAAGACTGTAACGTGGATCTACCCACTGTTCCTCAGCCGGGAATTATTTCCACAGAATGGTGATTTTTCCTGTAGGTAACAGATGGACCTTGCAATTGAGATCTCTTCTCTCCCTGCCTCCCTTTATTGCCTGTTTTCCCTAATGAAAGTTTCTACTCTATAGAAATCCAGCTTTAATATATTTTATTTATGTATAGCATGTTTACATATAGCACCTTTTGCTTAAAGTGCAGTTGCCATTGGAGAGCAAAATATTTTTAATAAATAAGGACAGGAACGAACAACAGCATAGATTATGCCATCCCACATAAGAGTGGTGTCCCAACTTAAGTGTAGAGTAGACCACTAGTCTCACACTGAATATTGCAGAAGCAGAGATTAGGAACAGATAAGCAACATGGGAAAACTCAACACAAAGGTAGAATTTCCACCATAGAAAAAAATACCACTGGGCCATAAAATCAATCAAAACTAATAGCTATTTGAATATTTAATGAGATGTCGGATTAATCAGATTAGACACCTAGTGAAAACTTGTTCTTGACATAAGCAGAATTCTATTATCAAGAGATTGGAGACAAGAAATGACAGCTAGAACAGAAAAAGAATTTGTGAGAAAACAAAATGACAACATTTTTTTAGGCTTTAAATCACTAAAATATGATTTCATAGAGTAACTTAACTGGAAGGGATCTCTGGAGATTGTCCAATCTGCTCCTCAAAGCAGGGCCAACTTCAGTCAGATTTCTTGGAGTCTTTTCCAGTTGGATTTTTACTGTATTAAGGATAGAGATTGCACAACCCCTTCATGCCACCTTATCCAATGTTTTATTACTTTTCTTATAAATGTATCTCCTAACATATAACCAGAATTTCCCATGCTGCAGCTTGGCCTTTACCTTTTTTTTTTCTGCTCTGTGTTTCTAAGAAGTCTGGTTTCATCCACATTATAATTTCTGATTAGACAGTTAGAAACAACAGTAAATTTTCTGCTCTCCAGATTGAGGCAATTCAGCTCTTTCAATCTCCCACAACCAGATACCAGCCTGTTTTATTTGCATGGGATCATTCTATCTCGGACTGTGCATTTTCTTTTTGGTGAACATCATGGCGTTCCTTTGAATCCATATCTCCAGCCCTCTGAGTGTCCTCTGAATGGCAGACCTGACCTCGAGCTTATTGAGTACTCCCCAGATCAATTTGATTTCACCCAAAACCTTGCTAAAATGCACTCTTTCCCACTGCCCAGACCATTAATACTGGCTTTAAGTAGAATTAGCTTCAGGACTGATTCCTGAGAAACACCAATAACAATCAGCAGTCTGTTTGACTTCATGTTATTGATCAAACTCCTTGATCCTACAACACCCATTAGTATGAGGTTTACTTATTTTTCTGTTGCATCCAGTGCTGGCCAGTTCAGAAGCATCTGAACACAAGCATTAACCAGTGACTAGAATGATCTTCTATGAAATTCTTCTCTATGGGTTATATGATTTAGTGGAGTATTCAATGGACTTGGATATCTGGAAATTTATGTTTCTTAATTGTAAAACTATTAAAACAGGCAGAGTAAAATGCTAGAGTAAAAAACTAGAGTAAAAAACTCTCCTTTGTTTTTTTCCAAGGTACAGGTGGTGTTTATGTTTGGTTTCTTCTTGCAGAGTTCTCTGAAACTTATTTTCACCATGAAGATTCAATTCCTGAGAGTCTTTTTGCTTTTGTCTTTATTCAAAACAATACAACCAGTCTCTGTCACAATTAAATTAGTGTGATTTGCTGCTCTGTCCCTGCTTGCCAGTATACTACTGTGCAGTTAGCTCTTGACAAATCAAAGACCAGGGTGCTAGTATTGCAAATCAGATTTGGAAAGTGTTTACTTCAGGGAAATTTTTACAGTTACCGTAGTATATTACATTCTAAGTAATGATTCATTCACTGTTCTCCAAATGACAAAAAATGAAGCTAAGGTGATATTTTGACATGCCACCATAAAAATACAAACATTCTATAAGAAAAATTAATGAGCTTTATTGTTCCATGTAAGAAATAAGAAGATTGGTTGGCCATTTTGTCTATCTCTAGTTGTATAACTGCAGCAAGCAGGATGTCAGCTCAAGTATTCTAGTGTCATGGTGGAGTAGGTATTTCTTCCTATAGTATCTTCTGCACAGTCTTGTCAGGTGGGATTTTTGATATTTGGGGGTTGGTTGTGGCTTGGGGTTTTTTGCTTATTTTTTTGGTTTTGTTTTGAGGGTTTTTTTCCTTGTTTTTTTTTTTAATTATTCCAAGTAAGCAGATTGTTAGTATTTGAAGTTAATTCAAATCTGCTCAGTGTCATTGGCATGAATTATTTTCCTGCCATAAAAGTTTCACTTCAGTTTCTTTTAGTAATATTTGTTGTTTTTTATTAGCCAGCCTAGGATAGTGGGAGTAGAGATTATAAGAATTCTTAGCTGGAGTGTCAAATAAGGAAGATTCTACATTGACAACAGCTTTTCCAAGCTACAGGCCAGATGGTAGCTTTGGGACTGAGAGAAGTAGCTGGAGTTGTGTCAAGAGAAATAGTTAAAAAAAATACGAGAAAAAAGGAAGTAAGAGAGATTGTCAAGTCAAATCAGCAAGAGTAACTATTTGTGCTACCGTTCTTATGTCATTTCATATTTCATTATGCATTAATAGATGTATTACTCATATAATAACCTAGCAAACAACTCAAAAGCAAGGATGAGGAACAAGGTGACAATACTGAATATTTGGATAACCCCATACAAATATAATTTATTCCATTTAGCTGTGGGATGTTATCAACCCATGATATTATAATACAACTTTTGAAACTACCATCAAGTTTGAAGGACAGATTGAAGCTGCTACCTATCTGAACCTATGGTTTAGGAACTACATGTATATCAAAATGCCAAGACAACACAATGCATTGAAAAACAAGTGCTTTCTCCCTGTGGACCTGGAAACTTCATATCCTGATGTGATTGCACCAGTCTGTAACATGCACTGTACCATCCCCACACTGGAGCCAAGGCAGAAGCTGGTGCAATTCCAGCTTCATATTTTAGAGTCATCTTAAAAAACACTGAAGGATAATAAAGTGCTAAAATTAAAATACCTTCCAGATTATGGAACTTTTCTCTTTTTCTCAGACCTGTCATTTTCAACTCCACCCATAAAAGTCAACTAGGATTTCTCAAAAAGAAGTTTCTCAGCCAGATGTGCAACATTAACAATTGAGTTATAGGTTTCTTATCTTCAGCAACAGCTAACAGGAGCCAAATCATGAGTGCTGTAAGTCAGCTGTTATTGTACTATGCTATCACAAAGGAAGAAGATTTATTGATCCCCTCATTTCTTACAGAAAGGGGCACAAAATACTGCCATATATATATAACAGCATATATATATATATATATATATACAAGATTTTTACAGTCCAAGCCAGATCAATCCAAAACAGGTGTACAGCAAACACTTTTAGCAGCAGGCATTGAAAGCAAGGGGTAGCCTTAGCTGAACACCATTCAAAGCTGGAATATATTGTTGCTGCCATGAATTGATCTCAAAACTAACCATAGTGACAACTATTTTTCATTCTTAAAACATGTTCTTGCTGGAAGAGACATTCCAGAATAACAAGTTTTCCAGCAATTTACAGATTGAGAGAGAAATGGAGTCTATAGTGCTTATTGAAGGTAAATGTAGGTTTTAGCTAATTGTTTAACACTGAGCTTCTGCCTAAGTTTGTGAGGTAAAACAAATTTTTATATATATGACTTGCTTTGGATGACAAGAGAGGATAAAAATTTACAGAGTAAAGGAGTTGGATTCTTTTCACATATAGATGTGTCAAACCATTACTATTTAGACTATATGCTTCCTCTCTATAAAACCAGACTGGGAAATTCCATTATTAACAGAAGATTGAGCATGAGTATCTGGAAGGGAGCCACAGAATGTATTTTCTGAGCAGGATTTTTAAAATTTTTTGAGAGAGCCTAACTGCTTCCATTCTCAAAAGACAAGAACTTGTGCATTTTGGAGAATTTGGAAAATAAACTGCTAGAAGACAAAAAGAGAGGAGAAATTTCACAGCTGAAAAATATAAAACCATGCCCCTCTTTTATGAAATGTACCTTGGGTGGAGAAATTCCCCGTATACACTGACAAGGTGTGTTTAAAGAAAGAACTACCATTCTTGAACACTGGGTTTATGATGTGCTAGAGATGTGAAAGTCTTCAGAGAACATAGCAGTATATTTCCTACCTAATAACTTCAAGAAGCAGTTAAAGTCTTTTGAGTAGATATAGTAAAAATTCTCAATCAATTTATTTTATAATGGAGTTTAAGAGGTGATTTCATCGTGGTCTACAAGCACTTAAGTGAGGAAAGCCATCTAATGGTAATGACCTTTTAATTTACTGGAAAGTCATAATGAGTTTCAGTGGATAGAAGCTGATGCTAGATAAAGCCAGGCTAGAAACAAGGTACATATACTAAGTAAAACTAACTATGCATTGGAAAAGCTTTCCTGGATGTATGATGGGTACCTCACCACCTGAAGTCTAAAAGGTGAGGCTGGATACACTTCACTGAAGTTTGGGATTGTTCAAACAGGATCTATAATTTTGATACAGGAATTAGTAAGTAGTGTTCTTTGATATGTGCTTGTCCAGAGATCAGAGAGGTATTTTACTGATCTGTTCTGACTTTAAATCTACAAAGACTAGGCAAATGTTGAATAAATTTCTTTACATTATTCTGAAACTCTCAAGATTTTTGCATGTAGTGGGATTGAAACAACAGTTTTGTGTAAGACAAAGTGTACCAGACAAAAGAGGTGACACATTTCTACCCTCCTGAGCTTGCTTTCCAAAACAGTTATCTGGAACACTAGAATGAAGTCTGTTCTGGCAATGACTTTCCAAACTGTAACAGAGATATATGAATCTTCATAATACGGAGGATGAATGGTGGAAATAATCAACACTTTCTTCCCACTCACACTTTAGTCCTGGACACTGGTGTAATGTCTTAGATTGCCATGTTTTCCTTTTTTTCCCTCTGAGGAAAAACATGTTGTGACTGGAAACTGTAGATTTGATGCAGTAAGTAGTGATTGGGCTTCTTGTTACAAAACCAGGAAAGGTAAATATTTTTTCTTCTTTTTTTTTTTTTTTTCTAATCTAGCCAATCTTAAAAGAAAATTAAAATACTCATGAGGTTAGTGTTGGAAATGTTGGATGAATACACAGTCTCAGACTGAAGACTGAATCAATGATCTTAAAAATCAGAAACTTTCCTTGTTTTTTATTTACAGTATTTGAAAGTGAAAGAGTAGAAGAGATAGTAGGTCTTTTCTTCCTACAGGAATATTCATCAGAATCCAATCTAACCTCTCTGTTTAAAAATACAGCACAACATTTTTTTTTTTAGCTTAATTGACCCATTAACATTATGCCCACTTAATCACTCCTAATTTCTCTCAGGAAGTATAGAGACTTTAGATACTCAGCAGCACATCAAAAAAAGCCATCTTTAGGCTCATTCTGTTGATAGAGGAACTGATACACCTAATTCAGTTCTTACAGATGCCATATAAAATGTTTAAGGACTTAGTCTTTCTTCACAATTGAATGCTAATTAAGGGTATTGATTCCACCCAACTAGTTATAAACATTTTTAAAAAGGTCAGACCTGAACTGGGTTATGTAGAAATGTATAGAAGTTCTAATATTTTTATTCATTTCTATTTAAGTATGCACCTGAAGTACATCTGATGAAATCTTATACAGCAATGAATACCAATAATATTTTCCAGTTAAGTAATTGAGTTGGATCAGAGCTGACAAGTGTTCTGTGTTATTCGGCCATCATTTCACATTGCCTTAGCTTTTCAATTTATGTTAAAAAGGGCTGAGCTGGAGACCCTGGGCACATTTAGCATGGTTCCCATTCTCCAGCAGTGGCTGCAAGCAGACTGCAGGAGAAAAGGATGAACTGAGCATGCAAATTGTTAATACTTGTCCATCTCTAACCATCTTAAGCTGAGGGGATTTCCTAAATCTCTGTTGCTATCCAGTAACCACAAAAGATGTTCTTCCGAATGCTTCTTCAAGCAACATTTTTCTTTTTTCTTGAAAGTATTTACAGAAGAAATAAATTTTTTTGTCTTACATAGGTTTGAATGCAAAACAGCATTTCTTAAAAATAAGTATAATTGTGAACAGCCTAAATGCAGGACAACAGTACTCATAAGAAGTAAAAAGAAGATATATTTTTAGAAGTCATATATTCAAAGAGGTTGAGCCACCAAGGTCATGCAAAACACAGAGAAAGAAAATCTCCTCACCAGCAGTTAAAGATGTGAAAGTAGTTACTGAAGAATATATATTAGGAATCTTAACATTTATCTCCTGCTTAAAAGCATACATTTTTTTGGTCCATTATGAGACCTCTCAAAAAAAAAACCCTGTAAAAGATCAAGTCCCCTAAGTGTCTATTCATCAGAATCATTATTGAATATGACAAGAAAAATGAATTTAATTTATTTAGCTATAAATTATTATTAAGCACACAGTAACATTGATCTCCAGCTCCTTGCTGTTCTTAAATATTGTGAGAGAGTTTAACTTCAGTGACACATTCGTATATACTCAGAGTGGCAGCTGATACTGAGGAATGTCTTATGCCCACGCTGGAATAGTAGTAGAGGGAGAATTTTTTATCCAGTTTTAAACATCAACTATCTGAGCTAGTTCAACAGACTACAGTTAAAATCAAAGATGAGAAACAATGGGGTTTAGGGTGAAAAACATGTTGTCTTAAAGAAGAGGTCTAAAAGAGACAGATGTCTCGTACTGTAGCAGCGCCGTTCACTCTTCTTGATTGGAAAGGAAGCCTAGGGTGACTAGCTCAGATGCAGATGTCTAACTTAGGTGTGATGAATCTCTCTCTAGGGTTTATCCTGTCCCTCCTTGTCAAATGTAGAAAAAATCCTTCTTCAGATTGAAAACGTTTGGAAATAAGTCTTGTAGGAAGCCAAACATCTTTATGGCTTTAAACCATTATAAAATGTTTGTCATTTCAAGCATTTGGGAGCAGTGATTAAACAACTTTTGAGCTGGAAGCCACATTGCTTTTTACTTTTACACTGTTGGCCTATTCAGGTATTCTGAGCTGTTTTTCATACTCTGGATATAATGTCATTTTGTAATAACACTCTTTTCTTCTTTTCACACTTTCAATGCTTGGTTTGATAAAAACCACAAATATTCCCAGAGACATATGTAAAATTGCGAAGATTTTCTCAAATCACAAAAAGCTTCAGTTCAGTTTCCACTCTTCATAGGCATCCTTCTCCTTCTACTAATACTTTTAAATATTTAAATCTTTGTCTGCCATTTCCTCCAAGTCAAAACTTGGTCTCTGGGACTAATTTTGATATAAATAAAAGTCACAGATATATCTACAGGAAAATAGTAGAGAAAGGAACAACAGAAATATTATTATGAATTTAAGAAATGTAGGAGTTTGGATTTCATTTTGTAAACATGTAGCACATAATAAGCTTGCTTACCTTCTCTCTGTAGCATGAGAGACAAATTTCTAGCTATTGTAAACTACAAACTAGATGCCAATAAATACATTTTATGAATGAATTGGTCTTAACTGACATTAGCAGTGCCAGTTAGTAATACACAACTGAATCATTACAGTGACCAGATACATCACCACATGCAGTTTGTCAGTCTCTCTCTTCCCATAAAATCTCTACAGCATTCACAAGTAGGTCTGAGTTGCTGACAAGAAGCTCAAGACTTTCTGTTTAAAGCACAGATGAATCCTGGAAAGGAATACATGATTCTTCACATTACTAGATAACAGGCTTTGAGCTGTCTTAACAGAGCTGGCTTCATGAACATTTTACCATGTTATATGAAACTGCAAGGAGAAAACTTATTTTCACATAAAGAAACACCAACATAGATAAGTGGTTTAACAGAGCATAATTCTTATGCTCTTCACCCTCCCAAAGATCACACTTCTTTGGATCTCCATGTGGATGTGTGAATGCAAGTAAGTGTTTTTTTCGTAGAGTTGTCCAGCCCACTTTTCTCTATAGCTTTCTTCAGAACTTATCTTCCATGAAATGTTAGCTCAGGAAGCATCATCCTTAACTGGGCCTTTAATCAGGCATAGAGTTCTCTAAATGTGGACCACTTAGACAAGTAGGTAGAGCATGGTTTGACATTTCAATGTAGGGATGTTAAAAAAGGTGATGCAGTGATAGTTCAAGTGCTGAGTCCTGTTTAACACAGCATCCCTGCTGTTAAAGTGGTATTTTGCAATATAATCATAATAACTTGAAAAGAGTAGATACTACTCTGAAAAATCAGTAAAAATGCCAGAAATAGACCGATTTTATGCTGTCTGTATGTTTGAGGTAAGTGCTTGTTTGCAAGACTGAGAATGTCAATTAGTCATGAAATTATTTGGGGACCCTCAGAAAAACTAGCGAAAGTGAGTCTCCTAATCTGCATCACTCTGTGGAAGATCCCTTCCCTGAACTGACTGTAGTGGAAGCCTGGGGAAATTAGTCTTAAACTGCCCAAAACTTAAGTTAGCCTTTGTGAATGTGCCTCTGTGAGATATATCAAAGTAATACATGCAAATATCTATTATTACAGTTTTTAAACTGACTGGTCCTTCACGTCACACTTCGGGTAACACATAGGTAAAATGGATGTAAATATAAATTAGTTTTGAGTACCTAGAGTTCTAATATTCCCTTTGTCAGCCAAAAAATCTGAAGAGAAATCAAAGTGTGGGTGACCTGGGTCCCTAAGGTAACTTGAATGATAATAGAAAGTTGTGTGGAAGAAGGGAATTCAAGGCCAGATTTTCATTTAATCACATCTACTTTAAAGCCCTGACATCTTTCATGCTGTGCTCCTAGTCTGTCTTCCTTTTATCTGTCTCCCATGTGTGGGATTTAATAGCAAAATGGATCAGAGAAATAAGAAGCCTAAGTAAGAAGGTGCAGTAAAATCCTGTGTATGTATATACATATATATATATATATATATATATTTGCTCATTGATTTACCAGGTAATTATTTCAACAGCCTTTTAGTTTCATTAAAGATTTTGGTACAAACCAGAATGCCACTTATTTTTTAAGAAACATTACAGGAAGGAAAATGAGAACTGACATCTTCTGCAAGCAGGTCTGATTTATCACATATCAGCTGTGTCTCGAATATTGCTCAAAGATGCATTGACTGGACTTTTGTCATAGAAGAGATCCTTCCAGCTTACTGAAGGGCAGTGACCACACATTTTGTTATGCCCTGTTCTGCTTGCAATACTATTTCTGATTTTCAATTGTACTTCTCTAATTAATGACTCTGAATAGTGTTATACATTGCAACAGGTACCTGTGAATCCTGAGTCATCTTGATGCCTTAACCCCATCCTAGATAATTATAAAGTCTTTAAAACTGATTATGAATTACTTTGCAGGTGTCAAAGACAGGACAGACAGCAAATCCAACATGTTTCTCCAAATTAGGGATCTCAGGAAAAAGTTTCATCAAATTGCAAACTCAGCATAATGAGGAATCTCACCATACATTTAGGTAGTAGATTGATCAACATAGTCTTATTTATTTGAAATGAAGCATCTTCAACATCCAGTTTCTCCTAAGAAATTGTTTGGATTTGGGGTTTTTTGGATGGTTTTTGGGTTGGGTTGGGTGTTTTTTTCTGTGCTCAGGGAGGAAAAATACAGTCTGCGTGTCATCATGAGAGGTCAATCTCTGTTCAATAACTGTGTAAAATCTGAGAAAAAAGGGGCTTTTTTAGCATGCATCGTCACTGACTCCTTGTGCAAAAGTAAATATGTTGCTCTTCTTTGTCTTTTAAGCTTCGTTATTTGTTCAATAAGGACTTTTCAAAGCGAGGAAATAATTTCTTTTCGTTTAAGTTACATCTTTGATGTGGATGTGAAAGTTTGATGTAGTTACCTTAGGATGTCCCAACCACGTGACATGCCTTGGCTCTCAGCTAGCTGCCTTTTCAAAAGGATGTTTTCCTATAGGTCCCATGTTGTATCTGCCACTTCTGTGAGTTTACTAGGTGCTCTGAAATCTCTCAGTGTATTCTAAGTCTTATCAAGGCAAACATAAGTCACGCTTTCCAGATGGGATTTAGTTTCCCTATATAGCAGATGCATGTGCCTACTTGTGAGTATCTACTTGTGAGCTACGTGTCTGAGCTCCAAACACAGTTCAGTTGCCTAAATTCAGTTGCCTAAATTCAGTTTCCACTTGACTCCCCTACCTGTATCCAAGACATTCTCAGAAGGCCGACAGACTTCTGAAACAGCATGTGGAAGCCAAACAGAATAGGCTTGGAAAAACCTTCGGCTAAGCATCTGGATCCTGCCTCTGATCAATGCAGTCATGTGATTCTAAACAACTATTTAGCTCTCCCTAAAACAGACATTTAGGGCATGATATAGGGGTCTGAGCAAGGGAGTGTCTTCTGCCATTCCAGAGGTACTGCAGGTAAATACAGACCATTTACATGAGGCTGAGAGATACGATGCAAAACCTCTGAGACACATGCCCTTTAGGAACTGACATGCTCTTTAGAATCTCAAAATTAAGGTGAATTACGTTATTATATTTCTAGTGGCAGAGGCCAGTATTCTGCAGCAACTAAGCTGAGTCTTTACTGGCCAGTCAACTGAACTCTGGAAGTCATATGTTGTTGACTTTTTGATTTAAGAAAAGTCTCAATAGACTATACATTGCCTAACTCTAAGCTGACTTCCAGTCGAAATGACATTTTCGAGCAGCCGCTTGTCACGTCAAATCATAGAATCATAGAGCTTCATAGAATGGTTTGGATTGAAAGGGACCTTGAAGGTCACCTAGTTTCAGCCTCCCTGCCATGTTTCTTTTGGCAATGATATCATGGTGTGGACTCATCTGTCCTTCTTTCCGGTCCTGCTCTGCCTTCTATTCTTGTCCACGTGGCAAAACAAAATATCTTCAGTAGATCACTGCAAGTCTTGAGAATTCAGTGCAAAATAATCAATAAATACATTCCAGAAAACAAATCTTTATGTTTCTTGAAGCTATTTTCCTGCAACTATTGGAATTCATGACAAAATATGATTTTATTGGTTAGTTTTGACTCAAAACTCCCTTCTACCCCTTCTCGGATTCCAGTTGGCAACATTAGTTTGTACTTTAGGCTGTTGGTGCAAATCTCCACTTTCTCTGAAGGTCAGAGGTACTATTTTAGGATGGTGGATTTGTATTCTTTTGTGAATGATTGTCATAGATAATGGAAAATGGCAGCTGGTTTTGTTCTCAGTGGGATGTGTCTGTAAGTAATTATTAAGAAAGACTAGAACTTGGTATGGCTGATTGTCTCTTCTTTTAAAACTATAAATAAAAACTGAGAGTAATTAGGACTAAAGGGCAATCTGGATGCAATTTTTGTTCAATGCCTAACACAGCAGGACTCTAATTCAAATGGTGTTATATGCCATGATATGATATTTCCACAGTTCTGCGATTCCCAGATTTGTGCAAGCCTGAAAAAGCTCAAATGCTATAAAAAGTTATTTCTAGCCAAAGTGGATATCTGGAAATGGTTGAATTGCATGAATCTATTCTTTTGCGATATGCGGTGCAGGTTCCCACATACAAGACTTTCCCAAAGCTCTGGCAAGCACGCTTTTGGTACATCTTTATCCCAAGTAAAATTCTATCTACTATGAGTCTGACCCAACTATAAAACACAGTCATAAATACAAGGTCTAAGGGACAAGAGTAATGTATTCAGAAGTTATTTTTTTTTAAAAAAAAGCTTTTAGAATGGCAAAAAAAGTAGAACATAAAGAGGTAGAGAACCCTCCAGCAACAGTGGAAACACTAACAAGGATTATTTATCATACATAAAAAGCATTCAAAATGACATGACAAGGCACAATAGCCCCTAGTTGTGCAGGGACTGGGCTACCCAATTATGCAATTCAGACTGGAAACAAATGATATCTTATAATGCTCATGCCATGTCAGATACTTAATGCTGAACCGCAAAATGCCTGAAGTTTTTTAATTAGAAATGCAGCTGTGTCAATTAGATGCAGCATGTAATACTTACACTTTTTAGTAGTACAACTGGGAAAAAAAACCTGCAAAAAATAAGATTGTCAGTACGAAAATGTAAAACAGCTGATAACTTGTGTACATTTGAGGTCTACAATTTATTTTCAATTTAAAAAGTAGAATAAAAACAAAACAACACCAAACCTTACAAGCATAGCTACATTGCTCTGCAATGGCAGAGATCACTCTCTTGATTCACTCAGCCTTCAGATGGCTTAATACTCTTTATAGCTTGTTGAGGTGATTTTTATGTAAACATATAAAGCAAACAATAACTTTTCCAGGTTGGTAGATGTGGATCTGTCATTTTGGTCCAGTAATGAAACTCTGCATTTAGATCTTTCTTCAAACTCTTACTTTCTCACCAGAAAGGCAAAAGACTTTCAATAAGTAACTTGGGGGTGCTGAAATTTGTGTTTGTTGTGACTAATTTCTGCAAACACAGAAGCAGAACATTTAGCTCAGCTGCCTTAGCAAAGCTTCAGGTGTCCTAACATACAGGATGAGGTATATATAACCCTAACATCCCATTTTTTTCCTTAATGCCTGCCACAGACTGCCTGACAAAAGCACATCCTAAGAAGGCCTTAGTGCGTCTCACTCCTTTGGGTTTGTGCTTGATGTACAAATGGGCTTAAGGAGGAGAGAAGAATGAGGTATCCTCATTCATTTTAAATCTTAATTTGTTTTAGTTTTGCCTTCCTTTTTTCTCCTCCATGTAAAGTTGTCATTACTCCTTGCCTTATGAAGTAGTTTTTGACTTGAGCATAGACAACAGTTCAACCTGCACCACTGTAGTGAGTCTTTTTCACCACTCACTGGTGTAACCCTTTTTCCCTCCTTTGTTTTTTATCTTTCACATTCCCATCTGTGTATATGCTTCATCAAGCATATGGACAAAGTGAGGCACACTTTTTTTTGTGCAAGGATTGTGAGAATTTTTTGCACTTTCTAGCCAGCATAGGAGAGAACATTTTTAATCTGAAAGAACTTCCTTAAATTTCTTAGTACTCATTATTTATTTTATATAATCTCCCATATATTCCTAGCTAAGGAAAGAAGGCTTGTGTCTAAAGTGAAAAGAAGGCAGTATCTCAGGGAAGGCAGAACTGAATTCTTTACTCAATTCAGGAAGCTGGATTAATATCTATTTTGAAATATTACATCCATCTAGTCATTCATTTGAATGTAGTCACAGGAAAGACCTGGAAAATATTCTACTTGGTTCAAAGATACTGATTTAGTTTTCTTGGACATGACTACAAGTCCTGGTTCTCTCTGCTTGCTCCAGGTTTCTCCAAGCGGGTTCCCTTTTTTTGGTTTGGTAATCCTGTAGAGGATTTATTGGGATTGGGTGTCATTTTAGTGTTTGAGTAATATTTTCCTCTCATGCAGGAAATTTTACCCCTCTCCACTGTGCCTCAGTGTCACCAAGTGTTTAGTCCATGATGCTGTGTTACTGTCTAGGATGATTGTCCATTTACGACACCACCATGGAGGAGCTGGAGCCATCACCATAAAACAAACAAACCTACTCTCCTTTGGACTCATTTTGATAAGTAACACAGACATCATGTCAGATGTTGTTCTGCTTACCCAGAGAAGGGCAACAGAGCTGGTGAAGAGTCTGGAGCACAGGTGTTATGAGGAGTGGCTGAGGGAGCTGGGGTGTTTAGTCTGGAGAAAAGGAGGCTTAGGGGCCTTTTCGCTCTCAACAAGTTGCAGCGAGGTGGTGGTTGATCTCCCAAGTAACAAGCAATAGGACAAGAGGAATTGGCCCCAGGTTGTGACAGGGGAAGTTTAGATTGGGTATTAAGAAAATTCCTTCACTGTAACATAACGGGTTTATCCTCAGCCAGATTTCTGCTTCCTTCATATCTGCAAACTGAGTACTCTGACAGCTGCAATGCCTCTCCAGTTTTGTTCCGGAAAGAGATAGAGGAAAAAAAACCACATATACTTTTCTTCCTAACTAGTGACTGGATGGTGATGCTGCTTAGGTCTGCCAATGGTGATGATCTGAGGCAGGGCTGGTATACTGTCTCTAATTTAGTTTGACCATCTGCCTTTCCTCCTTCTAATTGGTGTGTGTTAAGAGAGAAAATATTCTTAAAGAGCATTTAAGACAAGGATGCTCCTGGATTCACTAAAAGCAGATTGAAATGTAATATTTGTTTTTCACTGGGCAGATCAGGCTGTATCTCAGCAACCATTTCATATTTGGCAAGATTATTCCTTTTACATAAAGCAGTTACATGTACTAAGGTTGTTACTGGTATGAGGGATGCATTAGTAAAAGTGAGAAAAGATCTTTTTAGCAGGTTCTGCGTACTTGTAAAATATTTATGTTGAACCCTGCGTATACTGCAGGTTCTTTGTAAACATGGAGCTTTATGTGTCTTACTAATGCTTAGGAGATGAAAAGTGTATTCAAATAGGGGTCCTGAACATGGATTTGTGCACTTTGATCCTTCACTCCAAAAAAACAGCCTTAAGGTTGGTCCATTGACTTCTCTCATCATCTCAGGGGAGACCTTGAGAGAGGTGTCTGAAGTCTAATCTGCACTACTTTTCTGACCCTAACACCATGGTTTTGTTCAGGGAGAGTTAATTTTATCAAAGCCTGAAATCTCATCTGAGAGAACTTCACAACCATGAAGCCACTTTGCGGATTGCAGGAGCAGGAGACAGCTAAACACTGTTGAAATAAAAATAGACAGTTCAATTCTTGTTCCCCCTGCATTTTCTGGGTGGGATTCACATTGTCTGACTTTACTAGCTGGTAGTGCAGATTGAACTGATCATCTAAACAACCTGTGTTGTTTAGACCTGAACAGGCCCTTGGTCTCAAAGATATTTCTCTTTCTCTACCAGCTTCACAGGAGAGTCTAATAACCAGCTTAGACTAAGCTTTAAGGAGGTGAGGTAAAGCAAAGTAACAAGTATTATACTTTTTTTTTGAACGATTTTGTTTTCTAGTGAGAGTACCATTGGATTTTCAAGCAGGACCAGAAAAATCTCTTCATTTAAGTAGATGAAGACAATTTAGTTTTTACCCATATCGTATTATGAATGTTTTCTTCATAATATGTATTACCAACCTTTTTTTGATAAAGGAAAACTTACCCACCTGTCAGTATTTTATTGTATTACTTTCAAATGTAATTTTTCCCAATAGTGATCTTAGTTAAAATGCCTAGTAATAATAGCTTTACTCTCCTAGTAGTTATGATATCATATGAAATTTCAGTAGCATATGGTATTTCTTACTGACACTGTACTTGTATTTCTTACTTAAAATATTACTCAAAGAATTATGGTTTGTTTTGTCTTTATCATTTTACAGGACACTGGTAATAGTATATGAATTCTGTTGAAGATAAAGTGTCATACAAGTATTGGATGAAATATTTACCTAGCAAACAACCTTGCTGGTAAGTAGTTTGTATTCTTTCTTCTCTTTTACAATGTTTCATGTCAAGCAATGAGGAGGAAGGCTTATATCATGTCCAATTAGATGTTTACTAAAATAAAAAAAGGCAATTAAATAATATGGTTTAAATATTTGCAGTCCCCTTTCCCTTTACCAAAGAACTTCAGTATTAAAATATTATCTTTCTTCCCTCCCTTGAGAAAAGCTTTTTCAGTTTCCCCTTTGTACCATTGTGTATCATGAGGCTTTATAGGTTGTTTTATCTACAGGTACTCCCTCATCAGAAATGTGCAAAATTCAGTTTCATTAACTTATGCAGGAGTCATATAGCATCTTTGTGGTGTTTTTTTTGTTTGTTTGTTTGGGGGGGTTTTTTGTGTTTTGGGTTTGGGTTTTTTTGTTTGGAGGGTTTATTATTTATTTTTGAATTGTTCTGGTTGTATGCACTGTAGGTGTTGTGCTTTTGGTTTATTGTTGATGCTAAAGAGTGTTTGCGGGGCAATAAACATCAGTGCAGATTTTATTCATAACTGCTAAATGTATGTCAGATATCAAAAGTATTTGATTAGAGAGTATCAAGAAAATCACACATTATATAGAAGATTAGTTTTTAAGGTCACTAGCCAGAACCATCTGAGCTATAGTCCTCTTCCTACCTCTGGTTTATTGTATGACCTTGAGTGAGTCATTTCTGAAGAGGAGGAACTCCCTTTCTGTGAGGGGCTACAGTAGTGTATGTACAGTAGTGTGTGAACTGAATTACTCTTCTTTACATAATTGGAGAGCTCATTAGGTAGCTGTTAAGAATGAGTAAACTCCATTAAGCCTGATAAGATCTATTTATTCGTAAAAACTCAGCAAAAATGAAATAATATAAAATATAACTTTTAGTTTCTAATGCAGTTTCTTTAACTCTTACATTTCCTCAATACTGTCCTCAATGCTGATTGCTACTTCCATCTACTGGGTGTCAAATCTACACTTGAAATGTTGCCAGGGATTTTGCATCTACAACATGTAACATTTGTATGGATTTGAAGAAGCCAAAACAATGTGTAAAATTTTTATGGATTTAAAGTAAAGAAAGAAAATACCCGGGAAATATATTTTTTCTGTATTTTCACATATTACCTGGATATGTACCGGGAGGAGGGGATCAAAATATTTACTTGGAAAAAAGGGAGGTTATTTCCACAGGTAGTGTTCAAAACTCAACTGAACAAATTCTGCAGCAACCTCATCCTTGCTTTTGAGAAAGAGTGGACTTGACATCCAGGGGCTCCTTCTAATCTAACTTATTCCAAGGGTCTGGGAATCTGTGTAGTTAACTGAGATGTGTGATAATCATAAAACTGTTTTGTTATGTTATGTTATGTTATGTTTGTTATGTTATGTTATATTATGAAAGATGACTGGACAGGATTATATGTTGTACGATCATTAAAACACCCCAAAAAACGACACCTGAGCTTACAAGAGTAGAATAAAAAATTAGCTCAATACAGGTAGTTGTAGGAAACAGAAGGAAAAAGGACCTTCAGTCAGCTAGACAGGCTGCAGTCTTTACACACCTTGTACATTTANATTATATATTTATTATATTATTATATACACACACACCAAGCTACTCTACTTAATCTTCAAGAGAAATTACATGACTTAATATTCAATGGATGAGAACAACTCTAAAGATGCTGAGGGAAGACGGGGAGCCAGAAAAGAGGAAGAGGGATTTCTTTAGTAAGGTTAGGATCCAACTGCGGGAGATAATTAGGTACCTAATACCACAGATGTGCACATAATTTGTCCTGTGGTTTTAAGATTTTCTTTTAAATGCTTTTGTTTTAGAGTATGACTTGTTCTCAGAAGTCTGTGTGATCACTGACTCCTTTGATCACTGGAGGGCAGAGATTTCTACATGCTGGGCAAAACTTAAGCTCACTTGGGGAATTGTGACTGATTTTACAGAGGGAACTCTGTCCGGTCTCCCTAGCAGGGGGCTATAGAACACCACACGGGAATATGAGTGAAGAATACTACATTTCTGTAAAAAGGGAAAATGTCGTTTTGCAGCCTGGATAAAAATACAGCCTGAAAAATGCAAAATAAACCTTCTGCTCTGCTCAGTTTAGTATTGATACAATCCTGGGACACTTCAAGAAAAAGCTATGGACCAGATGGACATAGACGTCCAAGGAGAAACAAGGATGAGTAAGAGAGGTTCATGAGTGAGAATGAAAAGAAAGGTGCAAGTTTGAGATGGTTTACAGTGATGAGTTTCAAATACACAATAGGCTTTTAAAAAAAGAAATAGGTGCTTTAGTCTCTTCACTATATTTATACTAGAGAGAGAAAAAAGTAAGGAAATTAAACTGAAAATAGTTCAAGGCAGGTAGCAGCAGAGAGCTTAGGTTGGGAAAACAAAGTGCCGGAATACACTGCATGGATGTGTTGCAGAGAGCTTTCAGATTAGGTTGAAGAATCTTCCATCAGATATAATTGATCATTGTTGTGATAAAGTTGTGGATTCAGTCATGTCCCAAGGTCTCTCCCAGACTTGCTTGTCTCTAACAGGCTGCCCCCGGATCCAGAGCAGCAATTACCAGATGCAAAATTTCTCTTCCTCAAGCAAACAGTTGTGTAGAAAGGGGAAGTGGGGAGGAAAAGGCGGGTAAATGAAGGGGAAAGGGAGAATGTTGATAAACTCACGTCTATTCTGTACATTATAGTGGACAATCAAAACAATCTGCACCAGGTAAAATCTGTATTGTCTATGTCAGGAGTAAACAGCACCAACTTAGGGTCAGTGGAAGCTGAATCCCTGACAGGAAATTCTCATTTGTAATCATCCAAAATTGCACTCTAAATGTGTTGAAAAACATAAAGACAATATCTGGTTGCCCCATTTACTTTAAAATGGTGCGATTTAGATACCCTGTCTAAAGTCAACAGCCCCTATATTCCATACCTTATCAGACTTGACATATTTAGGTTAAGATTGATGATTTTGGCAGCAAACCACTGTAATATTGGGGACCTGAAGGCTTCAAAACACACCACAAAATAGCTGTGATGGACATACACAGCAACTGTACCACATGTGTGGGAATAACATTGCTTGGGATGTAGGAGAAATTAGTCCTATGGCTGGAAATAAAATTGTTATGAACTCAATAGATAATTACAAGAAATAACAGCCCTGTTTCCAAACACTGGGAATCATAATCTTTTCAGCAAACAATCATGCTGTTTATACGCCTTACTCTTAGATGTATGAATTGGTAGATGACACACTTCTCTATATCTCAACCATATAGAAATATAAGTAGTTATAATAGTCCTTTTCTGTATAACTAGTAGAATCTAAAACCTTTTTAAAAGGTCTCTTTAGAACTGAGCTCCAGCTTGAATAATGACAATTAGAGATGCTGCTGTATATTCACCTTTTAATTTTCTTCCTCTCATGCCTTAACATACTCAGAAATTTGAGTGTTGACTGTTCAGATGGATTGTTCGAATTAAAAAAAAAATCAATTGAAGATAAAAACAAGTGTTCTTTCTGTCTGTGAAAATTTCTGGCCTTAATACCTTTGATACTCATCCAGCACAGGTGCTCAACTATGTAATTACTGGAAACAGCTTGAAATAAAATGCTGAAATAGGACCGGTAACCTTGAAAATATTATCGTTGCATTAGGTAAAGGCAGTTACAAGACTGAACATGTATCCTCTTCTAGTCTTTCACTGTCTCATGACCAAAACTGTAGCTGTAGTAGTGAAAAAGACAATAAAATTTTAAATACCCATTCAAAACCATTTTTTTCGAGTTTCAAATTATTGGAGAGTGGTCTTAGAAGATTCACTCTGCAGGAATCATAGGCAACCACACCTGAAATCCTTTTGAATCTATTGATCAAAAATACTTTTATCATTACCATTTCCTCATGGGTTAAATAATAATAAATATTGAACCAAGAGACTCCAGATGCAGCTGGAGCATTTTCAATAAATAAAGAGTTAAATACAACTGAGAGCAGAGTCTGGGAGCTCTCTCCAGTACTTGAATACTACAAGATATTTCCTGTTTTATTGCAGAACCCAGGTCAAGGAGAAGTAATTAATCCTGCTTTTGGCTGAGAAAAACTTGTAGTTTACTTCTGGAAGTGTTTAAAAATGCAGTTTTACTTCAGAAAAATTACATTTATCAGCATTGCAGTTTTTCTGACACATATGGACATTTACTCTCTGGTAATGAACGATCCCTTTCTGCAGTCCAGAATCACTCATAGATGTCAATTTTTATGTTGAAAATTTGTTTGGCATTTGACTCTTCACAGTTGCCTTGCAGAATCATTGCAGTTGTTTAGATCTCGTGTGACCCCACCTTGAGTACTGCATGCAGTTCTGGGGTTCCCAGCACAGGAAGGGCACTGACCTGTCGGAGCAAGTTCAGAGGAGGGCCACCAAGATGATTTGATGAAAGGCTAAGAGAATTGGGATTGTTCAGCCTGGAAAAGAGAAGAGTTCGGGGTGACCTAACTGGGGCCTTCCAGTACCTGAAGGGAGTCTACAAAAAGATGGGGAGAGACTTTTTACAAGAGTATGTAGTGACAGGACAAGAGGGAATGGATTCAAACTGAAAGAGGGTAAGTTTAGGTTAGATATCAGGAGGAAAATCTGGCACTGGCACAGCTGCCCAGAGAAGCTGTGGCTGCTCCATCCCTGGAAATGTTTAAGGCCAGGTTGGATGGGGCTCTGAGCACCCCGGTCTGCTGAAAGATGTCTGCTCATGGCAGGGGGTTGGAACTAGATGATCCTGAAAGTTCCCCTCCGATACATGTCATTCTATGATTCTAAATTATGCTCAAGTAAAGAGGGCTGGCAGTATCAATGTTGTCTTCAAAACTGAGTAGTAATGTGGTTTCACCTTTTTTTCAAAGAAATGTTTCTTGTACCATCTGCATTTTGCCAGTTTCACATTTAATCACACAAATCCAGTTCATCAAAGACTTCTAATTCAACTTGCGGAAAACAGATCTTGTTATATATTTCAGTGGAAACTTTTTTGCCAAGTGATTGTGAAGTCAGCTGGTTTTGGACATATATTATGTACCAAAAAAACCCCAACTATTGTTAGTCTGAGATGACAGGTATATGGTATAATTCCAGAATGCTTGCTTTTTTAAAGGCGTGTTTTAATTTTTGTTTTTTCTTCTTAAAAAGCTCATTCAACTCAAAACAATACAGCAGTTAACCAGAGTTAACTCCATCAGAGTCTAAGAAGTTACATGGAAGGTGAGAGTCTGTAACTGGTCAGGTTTTGCCAGAGTTGAAAGAAATCAGAGCATTCCTTAAAGTGAAATAACACAGCTTTTGAGTGTCTGCTAAGTGTTTTTCCCATTTCAACCCTGTAGAAAGAAAAAGTAACCAAAGGAGTGGTGATTGTATTACACAGTGGTTTACAACCATGCACAGGTTTAGAAGAAATTCTTTGACTGCTCAAATTCATGCAAGACTGTGCTGGTTCAAATACTACCATTGTGTGGATTGTAGCCTACGGTTTGGTAATCTGAGAAGCAGAAGATTTCATTCAATACACACTCCTCCTCCTGAAGATTCTCTGTTCAAAATAGAGGGGGAGGAAATTAACAAAACAAAAGAGAAACCTACTTTAGATTAGATCTGATCCTCTTGGGAAAAAGTATATGTTCTATAGTGAGGGACTTAAGACAGAAAGTCAGAAAAATGGGCAGAAACTTACGAAAGAAAGGGGGTGATTGGTGCATTGTTTTCCTGCATTATTTCAGAAGTCTGTAGGCATTAGCTGAGATTTTTGGTTAGCTCATAAGCGAGGGTGGCTCAATCTCTCAAGACATCTGTTTCTGAAATTAAAAAGCCAACAACTGCATGATTGCACAGTTAGCAATCTTCACTTAACAGAGATCCATGATTCAATGAGATATGTGACTTAAAATCTTCTAGGGAGCATGAAGCAATTAATAGTTGGAACTTTTTATAGCACCTTTTATCCAAGTATCTCAAAACACTTTACTGGCTTTAATTAGGCCTCACACCATGCAATATCTGCCTGGAATAGAGAAATTATATTTTTTTATTCTGCGTATAGAGAAACATGAGATACAGAGGTTAAATGACTTGACAATGATCATGTAAAAGCAAATAGTAATGATAGGAATTAATCCCAAATCTCCTACCTTCCAGTTCCACGTCCTATCCATTAGCCAAATTTCTTTCCTCTACATTAAACTCAAGGCTTTTTCTTATCTATTCTGTAAAATGTGTGATTTTTATTACAGGATCAAAACCCAGGTAATTAGAAAGACTTTCACTTTTTCCAGAAAGAAAAAAAAAAATTGAAAATATTAGTAAAAGACCAATTTCTGCTTTCAGGTAGAGGAGAAACTCTCACTATCTACTGCCTTGAGAGCTATGAAATATATGGAAGAGCAGACTCCAGAGCTAAACATGTTGTCTTTGGAGATAATGAATAAGGGTTTGCGTTTCTGCCTAAGAGGAAAAATGAGTTGTGTTGGGGTTTTTTTGCAGATAGTATAAAATGCAAGGAATGTTGCCTACAGTATACTCAGGAATTCAGCCTCAGAAAAAAAATAATCTTAAGGCTGTGAAGGAGACAATCTCCTGGGGACAGATAATAAGGAATCATCTCACCCAGGTATTTTCCCTGAAGCTGGGAAGTGTTGCATAAGAGACAGAGGCATCTATACTCATGCAAACTCTTAAATGCTGGAGTCCTTGGCAGGAAGCTGGGGGGAAGGAGGTCAATAGATTAAATTAGCAGATAATTGAGATAATTCTGTTGTTGTGTCTCTAATAGCAACTTGACTGAGGATATTGGATACATAATGTTATTTGTTTCTTGTAGTTTAAGGTCCATTTTGAAAATGGGGAAAGGGAAATAAAATAACTAGGTTAACACTAGGAGCCTGAATAAAATCTGTGTTGATTTCATGTCTCAGCAACATAATTGAAAGAGCCTGAATTTTTTTATTTCTAGAATTGATTACTTGTCAGATGATAATAATGATTATAAGTAAGAGACCCTTACACAGAGAAAAATAAGGTGATTCACGAAAACTTGGTTCATTTGCCTTACTAGAGGCATCTCTACGCTTAGTTTTACATCAAAGCCTGGAAGTGTGAGTCCATTGATTTTCTCCCTGTAAAGGGCTCTTGTTAATTTCACCATCATGAGCCACATTGAACACTGGAGCTGGTCAACCAATGCAAATATTTTTTACAATTTTTCAGCACCAGGAGATCCTAAGTTCTGTGTTGAGGTATCATGGGAAGAAATGTTCAGTCAAATAGTGACTTAAGAATAAATAATGAAACACTTGCACTGATTGAAGTGTTCACCATCCAAGTGATCCTGAGAACTATTATACAGGCAGCGTATAACAATGTTACTCAGGCAAAACAAGCCAGCACATTCTCATTTCAGAGGTGATGCTGTGAATTAATTCACAAGGGTTTGTTACCAAAAGTTCTTTGCCAAATGTTCTTTGGTAATAAGCTAAAATACCAAAGGTATAGGTTAGAAAATTAGAAATTGCTTGCATTCCACTTCGACACAGGAAAAGATGGCACCAAAGTGCTTTCACTGTTCACACTTCACAGAATCTGCCGAACATAGACTTGACTTTTAAATAAATAACCAGTCTTTGCAGTTCTCATCATGGATTCTAAGGAGGCAGATGCAGCCATTGCAAATGATTTTGCTCTGTGTTACATTTGTCAAAAGCTGTCAGAATGTAGTAAAAAGGTGTTTATACAGAGTAATATGCTGCTTGAACTCCTGCATGTCTCCTAGGCTGGAGATTTTAGATTGCTGATTTGTGAGAGTGAAAGAGTTCCAAATGGGCCTCTGTCTGGCTTTACGAATTTATATATGATGCACTTCTACACATTTACATGTCTGCAAATTACAGTCAACAATCAAACCTGAAAAAGGAATCAGATCAGATAGAAAAAGACCAGTCTGCTTCACACTGAGCTACATTTGGGTAGTTAGAGAGTAGGACTCGTGCACAAAATAATTGTTGTTTTACCCATAATTTTGCATACCTTTAAACATGTATAAAATAGTTTTGTTCAAAAAATGTAGTTTGTGTCAAGACAATAAAGACTAGGGAGGAGAGGAGAATTTTGGCATATGCTAAACTAACAAAGTTTGCAAAAGATTTTCATAGACATATAAATGTGAGATTCTCTATCTTTTACATTGTGTCTCTGATCCATTCATAAAGTTGACCTGACATTAAGAAATACAAACAAACAAACAAACAAACAAAAAAAAACAACAACAAACCAAATCAAAGTTTTGGTATTCTATATAATGTACCAATTTAATGTGACCATTTCAAAAAACAGTATATTAAGGTATTTTTGTATGTATCAGGAATTACTATATTTATCTGGAAAGAATATAAGAAAGTTACACCTTACCTGTGAACAGATAAATGCTGGTTGGTCTGGTTCTTGACTAAATGTTACAGTCAACACGATATTACAAGTTTTATTTACTATAATTCTATGTGAATATCCATGAATATCCAACCAAACATGCAAAGAAGAAAAAAATTAGTGTAAAAGTATTAAAAATGTACCAATGCTTAAAACTAATCTTTCTTATGATTTAAAGGATGAAGTATAGAAATGAAGATTTAAAAGAAAAAAAACCTAGAAGATGAACCTGCTAACACAAGTTTTTCTCTTTTAAAATTTGGAGCACAGGGAGAAAATTACATTTGTCTTTTGATAACTTCCAAAGGCACTACTTGATTGTCCTAATTTTTCTAAGAATCCTTGACCATGTTGCAGGGACAGAGAGGTCTCAGAAGTCCCTGAACAGCAAATTGCTAAAGATTAGAAGCTTATTGGGGGTTGAATCTGAAATATAAGATGGATCTGCTCTATTTTTATACCTCCAGTATAACTATGGTATGATGGACACATTCGGCACTCTAGAAATTAAGGCTGCCTTCCTTTTGAAACACTCACCATTATGTTCATTTACTGTTCCATTAGAAGAAATTGGCAAAGAATGCATTCTCCAAAACTTTCTATTTATAAATAAATTTCAGAGGGAGAATTATTTTCTGCCAAAAGTATAGGTCAGATTTCTATAATTATATTTGATTTGAATTTTAGGCTTTGAAATTCAAACTATGTGGGAGACATAAAAAATGTAGTGGATCTTCCCAAAGTGACAAATGTTTTGGGGTTTTTTTTTTTATTCTGTTGTTTTTTACTAGAGTAAAGTTAATTTTCTTTGTAGTAGCTGGTATGGGGCTAAGTTTTGAATTTGTGTTGGAAACAGTGTTGATATTACAGGGATGGTTTCATTATTGCTGAGCAGTGCTCACACAGAGTCAAGGCCTTTTCTGCTCCTATCCCACTCTGCCAGCAAGGAGGCTGAGGGTGCACAAGTAGTTGGGAGGGGACACAGCTGGGACAGCTGACCACAACTGATCAAAGGGATATTCTATGCCATATGTTGTCATGATCAGCAATAAGTTAGGGAAAGATTGGCCAAGGGGCTGTTGCTTGCGGACTAGTTGGACATCAGTCGGTTGGTGGTTTTCAACACTTCTGTTTCTTGGGCTTTATTTATTTCTGCTATTTTCATTTTAATTTTAATTAGAGTAGTAGTAGCATCAGTAGTAATAGCAGAAGTACTTAATTTTATTATCTCTTATTTCATTTTATTTCCATTATTAATCTGTTCTTTTCTCAATGCATGAGTTTTCTCTTTACCTTTTGAATTTTCTTCCCCCTTGTCCCCCTTCTGCGGGGATGGGGAGTAAGTGGCTGCATGGTGCTTAGTTGCCAGCTGGGGTTAAACCAGGACAGTCATTTTTGACACCCAATGTGATTCTCAAAGGGTTTGAGTTAATAACAGATCGCCCAGAGTGTATTAGAAGGGATTTATACCTGTTAACAGTTGTGGGTCGCAGTATTGATTCTTCTATTCTTGATATTACTTTATCTGATCTGTACCGTGCTCTTTTTCTTGCTGCACATGTTAAAAGTTGGTGTTGGCTTTTGCACTTTGCTGTGTTTTGTAGTGATTAGTGATGTTTTACCAGGGAGATTTAAAAAAACTGACCTTGACCTTAATCCCGTATTTGGGCTCTCTATTGTAGGTACCATCTCATGGAGAAAATTAACAATTATACCTTCTCCTCTATGAGTTTTTTTTCTTTGTTTTTTGGGGGGGAAATACAGAATGGCACCTTTGCTACCGTTTTTTGTGAATGCCACAATAACTTCTCAGTATCTTGAACTACCTTCAGCAGTTAAAATACTTCTATTAATACTTCTTAGGAACATTGCTTTGCTTTTTTTCTAACGTGGGAGAAGCTCTAGAAAACTTTTTAGCTCAAATGGTCTGGAACTTCACTCCCAAAAGTTACAGGATCCTGATGAAGTGATAGAATATTTGAAAACAAAACATCATTGCTATTCCAAAGAGGCACAACTTACCCTAGTGTGCTGGGCCCTCTCCAGGATCTACCAGCTCTGCTCAATATTATGCATCACTCTCAGTTAGAAGAGAGGGAAAACAAACTAAAAAAACACTAAGGTTAAACCAGATGCTAAATCAGTCACCCTTATGACTAGAAAAACACAATGGAATCAGAAAATGGGTAAGGCTGGAAGGGACCATAGTGGAACCATCTGGTCCAACCTCCTTTCTCAAGCAGGGCACCTACAGCACACTGTCCAAGGTTGCTTCCAGATGATTCTTGAATATCTCCTGTGAAGAAGAAGTGGAAGTTAACACATTTAGTAAGACATGAAGAAGCTTTTTCTATGAGGAAGCAGGAGAAAGAACCAGAAGAGGCAGACAGCTCTGCAGCAGAGCAGTCACAAGAACAGGAGGAAGAGACTCAAATCATGAATGTGATAGAAAACCGCTGATCCCTTTCCCTAAGTGAGTTGTGAGATGTATAAAATGCTAATTAGGGTTAATAACTGTAGAGTTTTGGAGCCAGGGATGTCAGGGATCTAAAGCCTCTGTGCTTTTTTTCTTTCCATCACAATTTATTATTATTATTACTACTATTACTATTCAATTATTAAACTGCTCTTATTTTAACTCATGAGTTCTCTCACTTTTGTCCCTGAATTCTTTTCCCCCCATCCTGTTGCAGTGAGTAGTGACCAAAAGGCTTAGTTGCAGACTGGAGTTAAACCACAGAATTCATATATAGAATAAGCCTTGAGAAACTCTGTGAATTAATCTTTACAAAGCACATCCATGTTTTTTATTTTGTCTTCTATCATTACAATAATGCGGGCCTTTCCAATTTCCCATGTCGCTAAAATACACTACTTTGTGTGGTAATTGCATTAGAATAAATTGTTTTAAGGTTGATAGTATTTTTTTGCCATTACTCTTGGTCCTTTGACAGAGGATGATGGATAACATTGTTAAAGAGAATTTCATGATGAACAACCTCTTCAGAATGTCTGTTATTTTTTCTTATCTTTAATGGTTGTATTGCCATTCATAGTCTAACTCCCTGTAGGGATGAGACCTAGATACACAAACTTTGTTTCGTATTCCTACCTTTGAAAAAAAGTGAGTGCACACCTTGGGAATAAATTTAAGTGTGACCTGCAGGCTGGAGGGTAGAGGGATCAGGACCAAAAATTATATAGTAAATGAAGGCAACATAACTGAACACAAGACCCCACCTTTGAGATAGCCATTGCTCAGTTAAAATGATTTTTCTAAAAATGTGAAGGTCCTAAAATTCAATGCAGTCATCCAGCCTGGACTGTTCTATTTCACTGCCATCATCAAAGTAAATTTTGGCAAGTTCTAATCTCTTGCAAACTCTTGCTGAATGTTCAGTTAAATCTGTCCTTGGGGAAGCATTAACATATAATGATTGTGAATGACTGTTGTGAAGAGGTATCACTTCTAGTATCAGCTGAAGTTCTCATGCACTCAAGCCATAAAGCAGGAGCAAGCAGTTATTTAGAGGATTTATATGTACATTTCCATACTTGTAAAATAATGGGGTTTAAGTTGACTTTAATTTTGGATCCCAAAATCCAGAATTTTTATTAAGCCAAACCTGCAAATATAATTATGTTTCCAGTTCCAACTGAAGTACTTGAAATCCTAGTTCCAGAGAGGACTCTCTTGTCCCTTCAGTGAGAGATAGTAAATCTTGGGTAGTAGGTCATGTACAAGTGACAGAAGTGGTGGGCTGAAAACAATTCCATTGCAGGAAATTAGAGTTAATAAAACTTAAAACTCCTCTGTCCTCTACAGAAGCTGGAGTGGACAGTTAAGGAGCCACTGATGCACCTGTGCTTACTGTACCTCTGCTTCGTATTTCTACAATGAATATCAATGAAATGGAAATATAATGGGATGATAATTTCCTGAGGACTGGAACTATATGACCCTAAATCTTGAATAACTTCAGAGTTTGCTACCAAACCTGTGATATCCACGTAGAGTAATAGTTCCAGGTTCCCATCAGTCTTAGTCATAATTTATTCATTTCTTATTTTCTTGAACATGAGAGAAAGACACCCTGGGGTCTGAAACTGCTATTTTCCAAAGGAAAACATGCCACAGCAGTTATGGCAAGAAGAGGTATGGCAAGAACAGCCTTCCAGTACCTAAAAGAGGCATAAAAGGGAGGCTGGAGATGGACTTCTGACAAGGGCAAGCAGTGATAGGACAAGAGGGAATGGCTTTAAGCTGAAAGAAGGTAGATTTAGATTAGTTATTAGGAAGAAATTCCTGATTGGCACTGGCACAGATTGCCAGAGAAGTTTGGGGTGCCCTATTCCTGAAAGTGTTCAAGGCCATGCTAGATGGGCCATGCTTTGAACACCCTGGTCTAGTGGAATATTCCTTTCCCATGGCAAGGGTGTTAGAGCCAGACAAGTTTTAAGGTCCTTTCCAACTCAAACCATCTGTGATTCTATGATCATTGTCAAACACAATGAGGTAAATAATTACAACATATATTCAGCACAGAAATGCACTAGCAATAAATTCATCCTAAAATGTCACTTCTAGTGCAGTCTGTTTGTGTGAACACTGGGTCCAGAAGGTAAAGCAGACCTTTCTAGTGGTGTGACTATGATACAGCATTGTTCCCTCTGTCATGTGTTCACTGAACATATCAGCCCATTTAGCTCTACACAAACTCTCTGTTTATTCATTCCTTTGAAGCTTCAGTAGCAGATTCATCTCTAACATGTGTTTGAAAAGTGATGAAAGTATAAGGCATTGTTGATAGAAGTTAAAGCATGATTAAAGAGGTAGTGCAGTAACTGTCAGTCACATTTCTTAAAGCCATTATCCTGTTGAAGACCTCCGTGTAAGAGGCCTATCTTCTTACCAAAATATAGATAGCTATAATTATGAGAAAACAAAAAAGGAGTTGTTTCATCTTTTGACTCTAATTTGTGTGTGTTCATGTGTGAACACCTGTTTGTCTGTCTCTGAGTCCACTTTTCTTTCCTTCCTCAAAATGTATTGAAAAATACAGGTCTCTAAACCAACCAAACCAGTCCTAGACATGAAATAAATGTTACCAAAAATGTCCCATTAAATCAGAATTATATGGCTATTTGTTATATATTTTGGGTATTCCAGATCATGGATGCAATAAGGAAAAAAATTTTAAAATCTCAACAACTCAAGAAAATATTTCTTAAATAATAGTAAAAATGAAAAAAAAATATGGAAAAGCTATTCTGTGTGAGTATTACCTTGAAATGCCACCCTTTGACCTGAAGTTATATGTCTGTGGATGCTGCCTTAGGAAGGCATAATGGTCAAAACTTAACTACAGTGTCTACTAAACTGCACACAAAATCTTATCTATTTAAACAAAGGCTGTTAATAAGAAATCTCTATTTTACTATCTTTTGTTGTTGTTCAGACTGTCTCAGATTCTGCCAAAAGTAGAGCAGAAAGGCTGCTTTGCTCTATCTGTAGAAGAAAACATGTCTAGCATACTGAATTTACCCATCTGCATTTCTCTGCGAGGACTGCACAGGGGAAAGAAGTCATATTTTACATAAAAATATCATACAAATTTCAAAACTCCACAAAGAGTAGCTCAAAATGACAACACTCTAAACAAGTCTTATAGTCACTTTCTATAAAAGTTAGAGCCACTTGTAGGGCAAAGTGAAAGGGAGAACTCCACACTTACCTTGGCGAGTAACACAGACAGGAAACCCTTTCTCAACAACTCAGATGTGAATTGTTTGAACCACAAAATCATGAATCACAGAAGTGATGTTGTTGTTGTTGCTGTTGATGTTATTCTGAGAAACCTATGGAGATGGCATAACCCAACCCACTTGCTAAAAGCAGGGATGGGCGAGCAGGTCATTCAGGGGCTGTGTGTGGTCCAGGTTTGAATATATCCAAGTTTGGACATCCCACAACTTCTCTGTTTCAATGTTTAACCATTGTCATAATAAAAATAGTGGTTTCTAATGTTTAAATGGAATTACCTGTACTTCAGCCTCATCCAGGTACTTAATAAAGATGTTGAATGACCCTGGTGCCAGTATCAACACCTGGAACACACCAGTAGTGACTGGTCTCCAGCTAGACTTTGTGCCTCTGACGTCAACCCTCTGAGCCTGCCCATTCAGCCAGTTTATGATGCTTCTCAGAGTCCACTTACCTAGACTATGCTTCATTAGCTTTTCCATGAGGTTTTTAATGTGATATAGTGCCAAAAAATTTATTAAAATCAAGAGAAACAGCAACACCGTTCTCATCCACTGAGCCAATCATCACATTATGAACAAATATCAATCTTGTAAAGCAGGATTTCACTTTCACAAATTAGTGTATACTACCCCTGCTCTCCTTATCCTGGAAATGGAAGCCAATCATCTCAGGTGTTTCTCCCTACAGAGCTGATGTAATCCAGTGCCTCCTCACTGGAAGCCAACAGTATAAATTTTATGACCTAGGATATGAATACATGATTTGGTGTGCAAAATCCTGAAAGACAATACACATGCTTAAATACTAGTGTCTTGCTTTGGAGGCATCCAAGAGAATGCAAGATCTATAAAAAGAATTTAAAACTGGTAATTAGTATGATCATAGAGAAGTGGAGATAATGAAACAAGTTGTGCTTCCCAGTTTGAAGCTGAGATGACTTCGGTTGGGGTACATCAAATGAATGATTCAGAATGTAAGGCAAAGGATTTTTACTGTCCTTCGTTA
This sequence comes from Oxyruncus cristatus, assembly GCA_013399855.1. Lineage (NCBI taxonomy): Eukaryota > Metazoa > Chordata > Aves > Passeriformes > Cotingidae > Oxyruncus > Oxyruncus cristatus. Next base: position 1,020,717 of record VXAY01000695.1, on the reverse strand, counting down.
AAAAAAAAA